>CAXIUB010000184.1:0-136405 GCA_964034835.1 Muscina levida | reverse complement strand
GGTAACTCCAAGAAACCTAGACTGGAGCGGGGCCTTCAGTCTCTTTGATAAAACAACTATTATGAAAACACGAAAAAAAAACAAGAACCCCACCAAATGTTGACGACTACCGCAAAAAGTTACAAGGACCACGATTTTAAGATATGCAACTGGAATATCCGAACTTTCTACAGAGATGGTGCCTATATCCAATTGACAGATGTCATACATACTGGGAATGCGATGGACGGGACAAGAATGCACACGACAAAAGAACTGTAACATCTTTTTTAGCTGCCATGCAGAAAGACACGAATTTGTATGTGAATTCATAGCCGCCAAGAGACTGCGACATCAAGAGACTGCGACATCTGGTCTCGCGGTTTAAAACTGTAAGTTACTGAATTCGAATAAAAGCGAAATATTATTTCATCACGCTCATTAAAGATGCATTATATCAGCGCCTGAAGGAAAATATGTGACCGCCCATGAGATTAAAATTGATATGGGAGATTTTAGTGTTGAAAATAGAAGATGCTCTTAATTCAGCAGTCGGAAAGTTCAGTCTACACATCAACACCTTCGATAACGGATTCAGGCTGGTTAGCTGCGCTTTAGTAAAAAACATGGTAGTGAGTGAAATCAGATTCCCGCATAAAGATGTTCACATGGCAATCTGGTTATCCCCTGATCAAAAGACAAAAAATTAAGTTTGATCTCACGGATATCGATGGAAGGATATCGATCAAGCGCTATGGTAGTTCGTGTGATGCGCAGTGCTAATATTGACTCGGTTTAGAAGAGAAGGGAGTGGAAACAGATCATCAGGCGCATAAGCGTTTTTGGAAGAAAAGTGAGATCTAGGATATCGACTATTACAGAGATAGAGGTGAAGCCAGAAAGTTTTTGGAACACGAATAGGTATGAAAATATATCATTTGATACGACCCAAAAGTGTAACACATAGAAAGAGTCACTTTAAACCCTAGGTTTTCTTGGACCAAATTCGATTCATGACTTTTTAAGTCGTTTGAGCCATGTCCGTATGTCTGTCTGTCCGGCTGGTACACACAATAATATTGGAAAGACGAAACCAAATATTTTGAAACTTTGCACTTGTTAATATTTTCCCAAAACTACTTAAAACTTAAACTTAATTTCCCTTTGCACCCCATGAATGAGGTATAGGATAGCTTCTCGCGTTGTTGTGAATTAACACGCTTTCTATTTTTAGATTCACAACTAACGGCACCTACTTGTTAATCGACGAATGCGAACGTCACTGTTTGAGAAGCTCTTACTAGACACGACGATTGAATCGACGCTTAATACTGCGAAGTTGCTGTCAACAACATTCGAGGGGAGCCGACAATGAAAGAAAAAGACTACCATGCGAGAGATCGCAGGTTCAAACCTGGCTCCAGTCCCAAAACTGCTTACGGTATTGAAAATGGGCTACGTGGCCACGCCCCTTCTGGTACCTCCCACACAAATGAACCATTCCACCCACTTTAGAAATCGAGTAATTATACCAAAATACCCAACGTGATCGTGCCCAAATTCTGTATTTAGTAAAGCTATAGCAGGATAAAGTTTTGGAGGAAAAAAAAGGAATTCTAGCCAAGCCCCATCTGGTACCGCTCACTTTATATACATATCTATTAATATTATTAATACACGCATTGCGATCATGCTTAAATTCTGAATTTAGTAATGCTAAAGCAGAATAATCGTGCTCAAATTCTGTATTTTGTTAAGCTATAACAGGATAAAGTTTTGGAGAAAAAATTGGAAGTCTAGCCAAACCCCTTCTGGTACCTCCTAGACAAATGTACCAATCCGCCCACTTGAGAGTTGGAGTAATAATTTCAATACACCCAGCACGATCGTGCCCAAATTCTACATTTAGTAAAGCTAAAGTAGGATATAGTTTTGGAGCGAAAAACTAAGAGCCTAGCCATGCCGACCCTTCTGGTACCTCTCATAAAAATGTACGACATCGCCCACTTTAGAAATCAAATAATAATGTCAATATACTAGAAGGTTTTATGTTTTACTGAGGGTGAGGGTACATGTAAGTCGGTTTTCTCGACTGAAACTTTCTACTGGAAATATAAAATCCGTTTATTTCAATAACTCAAGACTTAAATAATATCTTATATTAGGTAGTGGTATTTATCAGCCAGTTTATCTGACTGAAATTTCTCTACTGGTTGCATAGTGTTAGTAGTATATAATTGAACGTGTATTAAGTATAAGTTTTTCCTGTAGCAAAATGGTTATTTGTCGAAGGAGCTTAGTCTACTCTGGAAGTCCAAAATAAACCAAAGAATATTTTTGGAAATGTGCCTTCTACAAACAATATTTAAGTGCATTGCTAAATTGGATGAGTAACTGTCTCTATTACTTACTCTCTCTCACTGTTCGCTTTGCATTGAAAGTTACATAATCCACACAGTCTTTGTTGGCCGCCTTCGTAGGTTGCAAGCCATCGCATTCTCATCATATGGACAAAATTCGTTAAATTTCATTAGCACACCGCAGTAACAACATGGTTATTAAGAATAATCCTTTTCTACATTCGTTGGAAACATACTGTGTAAAATCTTTTCCATTTTTTAAATTGAGCAAATCTTATGGGATTATGAATTTAAATATAACATAGACATGTGATACGCAATACGGAGTTATTCTTTTGTTATTCTTGCTTTGTATCCGTGTTCTTTTACAAACTGTTATGAATACATAAATACGAAATCCGTGCTTGGATTGTTAACCAAAATCATGGGGGAAAATATTAATTTTTGTTTATAACTTAGACGCATAGACCACATAAACAAACATTGTGGTCAAATATTTCTTCAACTTTCTGCACAACATTTCACAAGTTTATGATTTTTCTACGAAATCGAGAGGAGCATTTTCAACATTAAACAGATATATTTCACACAAGAATAAAAAAAAATAAAAATTAATAAAATGCAAAAAAACCTACCTACATATTATAATACATATCTGACTACGATGTTGTTGTTAGGCAAAGTATTTATTTCGTGATATCCGTGGAATTAACTGTACGGATTTGCTTTGGTTATGTGTTTGTAAGAAATTTTGAAAAGTGCTGCTTCAGTTAAGCATTAAATTGTTGGCAAGCTTAAATGTTCTACCTTTTTTCACAAACAAACATGAACAAGATATGTATATGGGTAAATTCATGTCGCAATCGTCTGTAATGTGGTATTTCATCTGGAAGATCTATAAGCAACTGTCATAGATACATCTGTGGTTGTCACAAGCAATCGCGTATGTCACTTTGTGTCGTCACTTTTTGCAAAGTGTCTAATTTTTTGCCTAAAATAATGTACCGTTACGACAATTTTATACCCTTATAGAGAGAGGGGACTTTTTAGGGCGTTTGAGCTATATCCATATGTCTGGCTGGTAGGCAGAATAACTCGAGTAAACCTTAACTGATTCCTAAAACCAGTAAGAAAGTTTCAGTCGGGCAAGCCGACTTACATACACCCTCACCCTCAGCAAAACATAAAATTTTCTATTAAATTGATATTATTACTGGATTTCTAAATGAGGAGTGTTATATTTGTATGGTAGGTACCAGAAGGGGTGCGGTTAGACTTCCAGTTTTTTTTCTGAAAAAAAATGAGTCCTGTTATAGCTTAACAAAATACAGAATTTGGGCACGAACGTGTCGAGTGTATTGATATTATTACTCCATCCCCAAAGTGGGCGGAGAGGTGCACTTGTATGGTAGGTAACATAAAGGGTGTGTCTAGACGTTTTTCTTAAAAACTTTATCCTGCTTGGGCTTTACTAAATACGGAAATTGTGCAGGATCGGGTTAGGTCTATTAATAATGTTCACCGATTTCTAATGGGTACATTCGCGTTGGACTTTACTAGCTGACCCGGCAAACTTTGTTCTGCCATACAAATTCTGACTCGGCGAACTTCGTCTCGCTCCAAGTTAACGCCTTCATATAAGCTCCAGAGTAATATTAAAACACATATACTTCAAATTTTAATGATTGGTCTTGCGATTTATTGATTGCCACCGCAAAAGCCAATCGAATGGGGAATTCAATTCTCTAGAATTGGAAGGGAAATCGGTTGCAATAATAGAAGTTCGAGCTTCAAAAAATTTGACGGAAATGTCACCAATCCAGTTGAAACATAAAGAGGAATTTGGCCATTACAAAGCGCCAGTAGATATTTTGAAAATGCAGTAGCCGATGGGTCGTTTTGCAACGTGACTCTCATGTTCGTAGTTAATTTCAACTCCTTGTCATTCCGCCACAAAGACATTCATTTCATCAGCAGCAGTAGATTTTGGGATGGCGGGAAGCGTTTGACGAAAATCTTCCGACAGAAATATTATAGCCCCATTAAATCGTTTCGAATCACCTCATAAATCCTTCATCAATCGGTCAACTGCCTCCAAAGCTCGTTGATGCGCTATCGTGCATTCATCTCAAATGATGATTTGGCATTCTCGCAACAATTTCGCTATCGCCGAACTTCTGCATATTGTGCCCAATGGCTTGTCAACTGTGAGAAGAATCATCGGCAACTTCAAAGCGGATTGTGCAGTTCGACCACCTTTTAACAAAGTGGCAGCAGATGGTGCAACAGCTAACGCAATTTGCGATCGATACGCATAAAAATTATTTTTATTCGTTTCTTTTCCTGATGACTTGTAAACAAACCTGTCATTGTATTAACTATCTTTAAATTGTGGTGATATTCACCCTCTCCACGGCAGAACATCAACGGGTATTGAAGTGCATCATATGACCGATGAGTCTCCCGACGCTTGAGAACAATATCATGTGATTCCACATTCTCACCCTGCAATAGCTGTGAACCGTCGATATTCATATGAACAACTTTAAATGATGTTATCTCCTAACAAAAATGTTCGATCGCAAAAAGGATACAGTTGGGATCTCATCTTAAAATAGATTGGGATCTCTCCGCGAAATGAGTAGCACGCAGTCGATATTCATATGGAATAGTAAAAAGGTGGTTAACATGCATGTGATCAAATCGATACCTTAATTCAAAACCAAGGTATGTGTAAAATAAAAATTTTACAGAAAACGCCTTTAAAGTTTGTGGGTATATCATATAGATTGCACTTATATGTTAGGTTAAAATATCCTAAATCTACTATATCATGTATTCGAAAACCGAATTGTTTGAAAAAGGTATATTTTGAATAAACCGGAAACCGGTTTTCTGAAAAATTGAAGTATTTGAACACTATAATTGTAAACAATGCAAAAAATTTTGCAATTGTTCGATCATTTCGTGTTTTATCGAAGTAAAAATTGCACAACGTTGATCTAGTTCTGTTCTATCTGAATGTGTGGAAGCAATTTCGAGCAAAATGGGAGGAATTGTTTTTAATAATGACACTGTCACAAAATCAAATTTCTTTGGAAACACTCGAACGATGGACAAAACCTTACCTCAGTTTACGCCTTGCTTCAAATATTCCTAGAATATTAAATTTTATTAAATACTAGTGGGCCCGGCAATGCTTCGCTATTGCATATTAACTTGTAATATATTTCACATTTAGTTCTACAAAGTACTTTAAAACGGTACTTAAGCTCGACAATAATATGTTGAGTTTATTAATTTATGTAACTAATTTCACGTAACTCCTTAGCATGGAATTTAACTAATTAACTTTTATTGTCTTAAATTCTAAATATGATAGGCTCTGTGACGATGGTAAAAAGTTCATCATCAAAGTCGTACCTACAGTTTCAACATGTAGATTAAGTTTTGTCTGTATGTAGCGAGAAATAACACTTCTTTCACAAATCGAAAACATAAATTCCTCTAAAGATCAAAATTAAATTTTTATATTTATCTGTAGTAGCGGGAACCGTCAGTATACTAACTATGTCTTTGGGCGTAAAAATCACTTTTGTTATGCCTTCTCCTCCTATTGACCGCAAATGAAAATTTCGTTTGAAGCTTCATGCCTTTAGCCATAAAAACCTCCTAAACATTCCAAATAGCCCGTTCATTAGGGCGGATCAATATTTTCGATCGGAATCCACGATCATCAATACCTAGTTCGCGCTGAGAAGCATGAAGATTTCAGGTAGACATATTTTTTTTAACAATGAGCAACTATTGGAACCTTCAGACCTATGGGCCCCAGCTGTAATTTTTACCTACTATTCCGATGATTGGAGACCAAGACGAAGAGAATGTTATATTTTTGACATTGTTTTCTGTATGCCAACACTCAGAGGCCATAACTTTTTAACCAATACATAGATTTACTTCTGTAATACTTCATTTAGTTTGTTTGGAAGTCACTTTTACGCAGGAGTTTTCGGTTTGTGATCTTTTAAAAACAAAAAAAAATCTGTATGAAATCTTTCTGCTTATTAGCGCGAGCTAGGAATTGATTTTAGACACAAAATTTATTGGTGAAATTTTCTAACAATTCATCGCAGATTCCGATTTTGGTTACGATTTTTGCAAATAAAAAAATGGCCCACCTTACTATTCATATCTCTAGGCGAACTGCAATATACTGTGGAATTTTGACAGTTATAACTTAAAAGGGGTGTGGAACAGCCCACTTCCACCCTTACTGTAATTCATACTGCAACAATAACATATGTAACAAATTGCATCTTCATACCTCTGATAGTTCATGAGATATAGCCCTTTTGATTGTCAAGTTGTATAGGCGGTGCCACGCCCCTTTATCCAATCACAACATATTATAGCCAGGGACTATCAACAGGTCAACAGTACCACTTGGTAAAATTTTCGTATCAATCGGCCCATTGGAAAAGCCGTTAGAGCGATCTTTAAAAAGGGGGCGTGGCACCGCCCACTTCCACCCTGGTTGAAATTAATACGGCACCAACAACATATATACCAAATCTCATCTTTATACCTCTGATAGTTCATGAGATATAGCCTTTTTAATTTTCAAGTTGTATGGGCGGTGCCACGCCCCTTTGTCCAATCACAGCCTATTATAGCCAGGGACTATCAACTGGTCAACAGTACCACTTGGTAAAATTTTCGTATCAATCGGTCTATTATAAAGGCCTTTAGAGCGATTTTTGAAAAGGGGGCGTGGCACCGTCCACTTCCACCTTGGCTGAAATTAATACTGCTTCAACAACATATATACCCAATTTCATCTTCATACCTCTGATAGTTCATGAGATATAGTCCTTTTGATTTTCAAGTTGTATGGGCGGTGCCACGCGCCTTTGTCCAATTGGACCGAATTGTAAATCTAAACCATCCGGGGCGCCACCCAAACGCATACATAAAAATTTATGCAAATCGGTCCAGCCGTTTAGGAGGAGTTCAGTCACAACACACGTACGTTAGAATTTTATATATAAAGATTATGTCTTCGCTTCTTTTTTTTTTAAGCAACGAAATGAAATAAAATGTTTTGCGACCTATTTTAAAAAAGTGAAAAAAATATTTTTCACTACTTAGCACCAGTAATACTATCTAAACTGCATAACTACGTCCGTGCGTTTTTTTTCACTGTTCCACTGTGTAATGAGACGCCATTACCTATTAACTCGGATTGTTGCCGGGTTGATCAACAACTTCGGCTCCGAATGACGGCATTTGAAAGCATCCTTCATATTTTTGTGTATTTGCCAGGAAATGTTTTGATTAGATTGTATTTCCATAGAGAAAGAAATATGTTACAATGACACTGGCGGATGAGCCAAAACGGCAATTTCACCTTGCCACCATAAGCCGGGAGTTTCCAACAGACAATAAACCGATATCAACGCAGCGAAGTTCTTTGTAGGCGTTTGTGAAATCGTATTCAAAAGCAGCGCGATTTACGACTGGTCTTTCTTCTAGTAACATTTTGTCGAATTTGTCTCCATTCATTATTTTGGCACGTTCCTTTTGCGTTTGATTATTTCGGACGTTATGACTAATTTTAGCACGTAGCGTACGTCTTCCAAAGTTTAATTGTCTAATAGAAGGCATTAGTCTAGTAAATAACTCTCCCTAAAAACAACCATGTCCTATTCGAAAAATCAAAAGTCATGTCGGAATAATTATCTGAAATTTTTCCCAGTAACATCGTCCAAAACTATTAAACCATACGACAAAATGCCAAATTTCGTCGAAAAAAAAAATTAAAAATTTGGAATTTTTCCGAAATTTTCCAACAAAATTTTTCTTTTTTTCCATTCGAAAAGTCATTCGCAATTATTGCACACAAAATTCCATACAAAAAAGCAATTTTCGGATTTTCCGAAAATGTTATCTCACATAAATCTTCTCTTGGCAATTGCGAATACCTAAAAAAAATTTCAGTAAAATCGGTCCAGCCGTTCTCAATTGATGAATTACTTTATGAATTACTATTACAACATTTTTTAATATATATAGATATTATTTATCTCGTTAAATTTTCCAAATCATCAAATAATGCGAAAACTGTACAATTTCGTCGATAAAGAAATCAAATTTCTTGCGTTTTTGCGGAATTTTCCGAGTTTTTCGCTAATAATTTTCTATTTTTGCATTCAAAAAGCCATTTCGTAACAATTGCACTCAAATTTTCCGGCTTTTCCTAAGGATTTTCCAAAATTTTGTGGCATAAAAAATTCCTGCCAATTAAGAACAATTGAAAAAAAAATTTAGCAAAATCGGTCCAGCCGTTCTCAATTGATGAATTACTATACATTTTTGCCACCATTTTTATATATATAGATATTTCACAATAATCCGAAATTTTTCAGCAACACAACGGATTTTGCACCTTTACGTCGTCTGAAATCATCAAATCAAGCGATACAATGGAAGATTTGGTCGAAGGCATCCAAATCATTCGTTTTTTTATTGAATTTTCCGAGTTTTCCACCAATAATTTTTTCTATTTTTCCGATCGAAAAGTCATAATTGTTCGAAATTGTTTACATATACATCGCCCAAATTTACCAAACTATACGATAAAATGCAAAATTTTGTCGAAAGAAAAGAAAGCATTTTCCAACTAAAATTTTCTATTTCTCCAAATTTAATTTTCGATTTACCTCACATCAGGCGATGAAATGCAAAATTTTGCCGAAATTTTCGGAATTTTCCGAGTTTTCCACCGAGAATTTATCCATTTTTCCATTTGGAAAGTCATTTCGGAATAATTATTCGAAATTTTTCGCAAGTTACATCGTTCAAAACTATCAAATCGTACGACAAAAAGCAAAATTTCGTCGAAAAAAGTATTAAAATTTTTCGAATTTTTCCGGAATTTTCCGAGTTTTCCAACAAAATTTTTTATTTTTCCATTCGAAAAATCATTCGTAACAATTGCACACAAAATTCCATACAAAAAGGCGATTTTCGATTTTCCCAAAATTTTCTTTCACATAAACCTGCTCCTGGCAATAACGAACAACTGAAAAAAAGTTTGAGCAAAATCGGTCCTGCCGTTCTCAATTGATGAATTACTATACATTTTTATATATATAGATTACTCCATCTCTAAAGTGGGCGGATAGGTACATTTGTATGGGAGGTACCAGAAGGGGCGTGGCTAGATTTTCAACTCTATCCTGTTATAGCTTTACTAAATACAGAATTAAGGTACTATTCCGTTGGGTGTATTGATATTATAACTCGTTTTCTAAAGTGCGCGGAATGATGAATTTGCATGGAAAGTACTAGAAGGGGCGAGGCCATGTAGTCCATTTGCAATACCGTAAGTAGTTTTGGGGAAATATTAACTAGTGCAAAGTTTCAAAACATGTGGTTGCGTCTTTCGAAAGTTATCGTGTTTGCCAGCTGGACAGCGAGGCAGGCAGACGTACATGGCTCAAACGACTTAAAAAGTCATGAATCGAATTTGGTTCAAAGAAACCTAGGGTCTAAAGTGACTCCTTCTGTGTGTTACACTTTTGGGTCGTATCAAATGATTTCTACCCGTAGGGTGAGGGTATAAAAAGATACAACTATTAACATTTACCAAATTAAAGTAATTGGATTGGAAATGGGCAAAAAAGCTCCACCCCTTCTGGTACCTCCTAGACAAATTTACCTGTTTTTATACCCTTCACCATGCGCATGAACAGAGTGAAGGGTATATTAAATTTGTTCTTCCATTTGTAACGCCCATAAGGAGGCGTGGTAGGTATGACAATATATATACATATAAATGATCAGCATCGAAATCTGAGTCGATTTAAAGGTGACCGTCTGTCCGTTCGTCTGTCCCTGCGATTACAGCTGTAGTTTAAGGGCAACTAAGCTGAAATTTAGTATAAGAGGAGATTGAGTGGTAAGTTGAGACCGATCGGTAAAAAACTGTATGCAAGCTTCCCTATATAAAGCGGAGGGTAAGTAGTAAGATGAGACAGATCGGTCGAAAACTACTCCCACCTCCCATACAAAATCCCTCTTTTGGGGATGTCCGTATATCAGTCTCTGCGATTACAGTAGAAATTATAGAACAATCAAGCTGAAATATTGTATGCAAGCTTCCCTACACTAATCGGAGGTTGAGTAGTAAGATGAGACCGATCGGTAAAAAACTACTCCCACAACCCATACAAAATTCCTCTTTTTGAGGTGTCCGTATGTCTGTCCCCGCGATTACAGCAGTAATTGAAGAGCAATCAAGCTGAAATATTGTATGCAAGTTTTTCTGCCCTAAATGGATGTTTAGTTCTAAGATGAGACAGATCGGTCAAAAACTACTCTTACCTCCCATACAAACACTCCCCTTTTGGGGTCTGTCCCTGCGATTGCAGCCGTATTTTAAGAGGTATATAGCTGACATTTTGTACGCAAGATTCAATCTCTAAGCGGAGGCTACTTTCTAAGATAAGCAATGTCGGTCAAAAACTACTTCTCCTCCCACTCAAACTCTACCTTTTTTGAGCTGAAATTTGATATGCAAGCTTTAATCCTATAATAGGAGCTTACGTTGTAATATGAGCAATATCGGACGAATACATCTCCCACCTTCCATACAAACTCCCCCTTTTTGCAGGTGTCCGTCTGTATGTCCCTGTAGTTTATGAGCTTTTGGGCTGAAATTTGGTATGTCCAGAAGCAGAGGTTAAGTTCTAAGATATGCATCATCGGACTTAAACTTCTCCCACATCCCAAACAAATTCCTATATTTGGGGAGTTACAAAATTCATAAAAATATTCTCCAACTCACCAACTCATAAATTTATCGGTAAATCGAATAAAATCGATACAAATTATTGAAAAAAATGGATGCGTGAAGCTAAAAGTAACATCCACTTCTCAACAACTTCCCTTTTTTGTGGTACAAAGTTTAATAAAATATAGTTGTAGTGCAAATAAACAGTTTTATCACCATTTTTACAAATGGTGAAGCGTATCTGAGTTTCGGCATAGCCGAAGATAACCGCCTTACTACTTAGATAAATAATATGTCGTCCATTACTTCCAAACGGATAACTGCATAATATTAAAATTGGGTAGATTAGTTACCTTCTGATAGTAGCTAAACCCTCAGAAAATCAAAACTTTGGCACACTCTTCCTGGTACAATCCATACAAATGAACGATACCACCAATTGTAGTACACAGAATTCAGACATATTTTGCGTCAGATGTACGCTAGTGAGTGATCGACTCAGGAATGAATATGGACTTTATCGGCGCACCCTTTTTGGCACCTCCCATAAATTATCCAATATGTTCCGAACGGACAGGTGGATTACAATTCAATTTAGTCAGCTTTATCATCCTTAAATAACAGACAAATTCTTAGAAAATCGTCCTATAGATTTATATACATATCTTTTTTTTTTGTCAGTACACTAAATTCAGTCGTATTTTGCTAATCACCCAAACTGAACTTTTGCACGTCCCATTTGTTTCGTCACCATGATTACAGTTATTGTCTCACATTTGTCAATATTTTTTCCTGTAACAGAAACGAAAATCGCGCATCAAACTTACCATACAAATGAACTGAACTGAACTTTTACATTGTGCACACACACAATAAAGATTGTCACACTCTTTAAAACATCGTCAATGAGCACAAACCACACATTCGTCTCCCTGCAAATACATCACTTTGTCAGGTTTTAACAATGTTGTCATTGTCCTGTCATTATCTCCTCACAAATTCCGCCTCAAACAAGATTCCTGTCATATTGTGTTTGCCTTTGTGGTGTAGCAAAGTTGTTGCAACTTGTACATACGATGTCTCTTGACACTGGAACAAATTGCGTAGGAATGCATCCAACTTTACTCAGTTACTAGACAATAAAAGAAAAACGTAGAAATAGTTTGCAAACAGTTCTTTGAACATACTTTGATCTTACGACTAAAGCAAGGATGTATTTTAGTTCTCTTAAGAAATGCAATGACGATAGTAAATAAAGCTATCTCTTTAGCTTTTATGTCTTTCAAAAAAAAGTTTACTAAATGTTGGAATGAAGAGGATTTGTATTAGATGAAATATTTTCAACCAGGTTGGGCTGGTTAAATATGCAAGACAACGAGAAGGAAATAAGCATCACTGAAAGGAGTTGAGTGATTATGAATTATTCGTAATTACCATCTATCGAGTTAATGTTAGAGGATTTACACTACATATCTCATGTTATGAAATTGCGCCATTTTTTAGATCGGTAATAGTGATGGCAACAGCGTTTTGTCAATTATCGCAGTAATTTTATGTCTTGGTCTAAAAAACTTTTAACAAACAAATAATTACTGCCATAGTTTGGAAACTTTCTGACAATTGCTATGATTTAATAACGAAAAATTTCATTGAATGGTAATGCGACTATTTATGATTATTATTAACTGAAACAGTTGTATTGTATGTTTACAGATAGAGCTCGAGGATAGGTGCGTATTTTTAAGTAAGAAGTGGTAAGAAGAAGAAAACGAAGTTTTTTTGTCAATCAATCAAATATTGAGAATAACAAAAAAAAGATTTTATGGCTATCTATATTCTTTTAGATCCTATAGGAAACTGTTCTTCTTCGCATGAGCAGTCCAAAAATTTTGCTGCTGTGAAACAATTGAACCAGGGATCGACAAAATCAATTCGTCGTTGTGCACAGCAATTGTAACTTTCTAAATCACCGTTCAGCGGATTGTAACATAAGACAGGAATACATAATTCTATTGACACAGGAGTTGAAGCCAAAACAACAATTGCAGGGACCAATATATTTCAATTGGATGCTTAGACTACAACAAAAAATATCATGAGCAATGCTTAAGGCTCGTATCTGTACTGTTTTTCGATATCAAAATCTGCGTACTGCTTTTCTCTCTCAAAGTACTGTTTTTCGATACATAATAGAAATAAAAACGGCGAACAGCGAATTAAATTACTTCAAAAATAAGCTCAAAGAAACACTAAAAATGCGTCAAGAGGATGATTTTTTATCCCCAGCAGTGATGGTATATTTGACGATTTATCGTCATTTTGACGATTTTTTGCCCAATAAAATATTAATGACGATTTGACGATTTTTACCCCTTAAATGACGATTTTTACAAATTACAACTTTCCTTTCCAAGTTTGCGCTTTGTAACCCTAACATAATCAGCACACAATGAAAGTGATGCCAAAAAATGCTGAATTCATTATAATACATGGCAACAAGACTTTTTGACACAATTTATGTTTAAGTTCTGAAACGATTTGAATTTGAAATTAAATTCAAATCATTAAACTTAATTAAACCGTATGTATTAATAAATGGTCCTGAACAATCTTCCTCTATTATTGTAAAAGAGTATCAACATTTTATTGTAAATGATGAATTTTATTGAAAATTCAGACTCCGAATTCCGCGAAGTATCCCAGTTAGATTTAAGAAATATATTTAATAGTAACAACGATGAGTTGTTGAAATTTTGGAAAGCAGACTGTGAGCAAAGACGTGTGGACTCTAAACTACTTTTTCCAGTTTTAACAAAAATTTTAAATTATTCTAATACTACAACATTCGTCGGAAAATGTAGGAAGAGCATTTTGTCAAGTTAATTTAAATAAAAATAATAATGTGTTTTCATTGTTCGGTTCAAGATCTATTCTATTACACAGTGCAACACATAAATTGGTGCCGCCTTCGTACCCAGCTATTTTTGAAGTATATACCGAGACTAAAAAAATCCCCAAAGGATTTGGCCCCATTACATCGAAACATTTTTTTATGGATACTCCAATATTTTCACCGCCATACGATTTTGTGACCATTTTTAGGGAGTCCATATTTCATAAACTGTTCGGAATTTTTTCTTTTCGTCTTCGGTAAAGTTGTAGATCTAAACCAGAGCAAAAAAGTCTCAAATAGACCGACCCAAAAAAATTGCATCTAGTGCATGAAAATTGTAAAAATATGAGAAAAAAGGCTATTTTTTCATGATATTTTCACCATAAAATTATGATTATAACAAGTAATATTCCACATAATTCATACGCCACGGAGTACAACGAAATACATTTTGTGTGGAAAACATCATAAAAAAATTTCCTTTTTTCCCATATTTTTGCAATTTTCATGCACTGGATGCAATTTTTTTGGGTCGGTCTGTTTGGGATTTTTTTTGCTCTGGTTTAGATCTACAACTTTGCCGAAGGCGAAAGGAAAGAATTCCGAACAGTTTATGAAATATGGACTCTGTAAAAATTATAAAAAATTGTGTTGGGGTGAAAATATTGGAGTATCCATAAAAAAATGTTTCGATGTAATGGGGCCAAATCCTTTGGCTATTTTTTTAGTCTCGGTATATACTTCAAAAATATCTGGGTACGAAGGCGGCACCAGACGATGACCTTAGAAATGTTGCACTGTGTTATTGCTAGTAGAATTTGTTTTACAAGAGTTGTGTGAAATGGATTATGTTGACAGCTGGCAGGGCAGATAGCTATTTCGATGGTTGCCAAACCATCATCATCAGTACACGTTTGCTGTGACTTATGCACTCATTATCACAACCTTAAGTGTTAAAAGCTTCAAGAAATCGATGTGAAGCTCACACACACCGGTGCGAAAATGGTATCACTAATATTAATAAATAAAAATAAATATAGAAACTGATTAGAAAGAGATTCAATGAAAAGTATTCTCTTTACAAAAGACTTCCTTAAATTAAATAAAGCAAATTGTTATGATTTAAAGGTAAAGCCAGACGTACTTAAAAAGTTTAATAGTGACATGTATTTAAAAAACAGTACATCTGCCTAAAATGTAAAATCATTTTTATTAATAAGTTTTTAAGACTGAGAAAACTAGAAAGGCAAAAGCTTTCTAAAAGCACAATGTAATATAAACTATATAAAAATATATTAATATGTAACCCTCACTTTTTTTGATTATTTTTATGTTTTTTTCAGTTTTTGTTTGTTTTTTTTAAGTTATTTTATTCAATGAATTATTTTATTTAAATTAATGTTTTATATATATCTATATATATAAAAATGGTGGCAAAAATGTATAGTAATTCATCAATTGAGAACGGCTGAGCCAATTTTGCTCAAACTTTTTTTCAGTTGTTCGTTATTGCCAGGAGAAGGTTTATGTCAAAGAAAATTTTGGGAAAATCTTCCGGAAAAGTCGGAAAATTGGAAAAATCGGAAATTGCCTTTTTGTATGGAATGTTGTGTGCAATTGTTACAGAATGGTTTTTTTAATAGAAAAATGTAAAATTTTTGTTGAAAAATGCGGAAAAATTCGAAAAATTTACAATTTTTTTTTACGAAATTTCGCATTTTATCGTGTTGTTTTATAGTTTTGGACGATGTAACAGTGAAAAATTTCGAATAATTATTCCGAAATGACTTTCCGAATGGGTCAATAGAAAAATTCTCGGTGGAAAACTCGGAAAATTCAGGAAAAACTCGAAAAATTTGGATTTTTTCGGAAACATTTTGTACCGCAAATTTAATTTTTGTATTACATTTTGTGTGTAATTGTTTCGTTGGGGCTTTTCGGTTAGAAAAATAGAAAATTTTGGTTAGAAAATTATGGAAAAATTCCAAAAATTTAAATTTTTGTTCGACGAAATTTTACATTTTATTGTAAGTTTTGATAATTTTGAATGATGTAAATGTGAAAAATTCGGATAATTATTCCGAAATGACTTTTCGAATGAAAAATTAGAACATTCTTCGTGGAAAACTCGGAAAATTCCGGAAAAAAATCGAAAATTTTTGATTTTTTCGACGAAATTTTTCATTGTATCGCTTGATTTGATGATTTTAGACGACGTAACGATGAAAAATTCGTTATGATGCTTGAAAAATTTCGGAATATTGTGAAATTTATTATGTTAAAATATTAAATGCAAAATGGTGGAACATTTTTAAAATCTTCTGCATAATGCATTGGTCCGATTGTTCAAAACCACATTGAATACAATGCATTATGACGTCCACAAAATCATTATCAGAGCGACAAGAGACCCTCTGGATGCCATGTAAGACAATTCAATGCTTCCACTATAAATGAAGATGCAGTGGTGATTGTTGCGGAGAATGTGGAGTTATGCGATATTGTTCTCAAGCTTCGGGATGGTGTTCAAGTTGGACGAGATGGCTGACGACATTTGCACAGAGTTCGCACGACAACATCCAATTTCGATCTTGAAATTATCTTCTGATCAAAGACATGTGCTTCCTAATATGTGACAGTCTACTGTCGAAATTGGGAATACGTTCAATGCATGTTGCATTCAATCTCGAATTGCAACAAGAACAAGACTTTGATCGAGTTGACCTGACTGAAAGAGTCCGAACAAATGTGGCGCTCTTAACTGCCGAGCAAACGAACGTGTACGAGTCAATGATGAAAGTTGTTGACGACGGAACGGAAGCATTTACTTTCTCGATGATGCCGGTTGGACAGCCAAGACATTCGTAATTTCTTTGATTCTGGCAACAATTCGGTCAAGATCGCAATTGAGTTAGCTGTTGCATCCTTTGGTATTGCTCCCACAATCAAACTGCACATTCCGCTTTCTTCTCACGGTTGACAACACAACGTGTAGCAAAATTATTGCGAGAATGCTTAATCATTATTTGGAATTAATGCACGATGGCGCATAAACGAGCATTGGAGGCAGATGACCGAACGATGAAAAATTTTCGAGGTCATTTAACGAGAATGAGGCGACCAACTATTCGACAGAATTTTTGAACTCTCTAGATGTGCCAGTTGTGCATAATTTGTAGCTGAAGGTGGGATCGATCATGATCATTTTGCGGAAACTGAATCATCCGAAATTGTAATTAAAGCGGCGATCATCAAGGGCATATGCAAAGGAGAGGAAGTCCTTAACCCCGAATCTATTTTTCCAACCGATCTTCCCTTCCAATTCAACTCCCCATTCGATTGGCTTTTGCGATAACAATCAATAAATCGTAAGGCCAATCATTGGAAATTTGTGGAATCAACCTCGAATTTTCCTGCTTTTCACACGGTCAGCTGTGCGTTGTTTGTTTGCGTGTTGGCAAACAGTCTTCATTGTTTGTTTTTACGCCGGAAACAAATCGGAAAACATTGTATATCAGATCGCTCTTCACAGATTTCGATTAAATTCAAGTAAATCAGATTAAACCTTGAACTATCTGTGTTTTACTATTATATAAAGGCGTTACCTTAGGATCGAGACGAAGTTTGCCGGGTCCAAAGTTGTATGGCAGAACAACGTTTGCCGGGTCAGCTAGTTTTATATAAAATGTTTAAAAAGTGTATATTATTGTTTTTTTTTCAATTAGTTTGTTACATACAGGATAAAATGAGTACATTTTTGTGTAAAGATTTTTTGACGATTTTAAATTCAGGTTTTGACGATTTTGACGATTTCAAAACCCGAAATTGACGATTTTTGACCAATTTTGTATACCATCACTGATTCCCAGCTATAGTAGCAGAAAAGAAAAAACTTATTGACAATGGATTGAGATGGCTGCTTTACGCACTGATTTTTTCGGCAATTTTGCCTGCTTTGATTTGAATGCTTTTATACTAATGGAATGAAGTCGAAGCCGTTATGAACAAGTTAAGGTAATACAATTTGTACAATGCCAATGAAAATGCGGTATATTTGCACACCCAATTTTGATATATTAAAAACGAGCGACTAAATTATGCAATGGAGAAAAGGCAATGTTTCGAATGTGGATCGGTGGGTGGAGATATTTATTCATCTCAATAGCGCTGTTTGCGAATTCAAAAAAATGGCCACGATCGTTGAATATATTTTATGTTTGCCAGGAACTTCAGCATCAGTGGAGCGTGGATCTTCTCTGCAGTGAACAAAACTTGGACGTCAGACAAAACCCGATTAGATGTGCAAACATTGAAGGCGATTCAAATGTAATATTGAATAAAATATATATGCTATGTAAATATGTACTGCGAAAAGTACTGTTTTTCCAATCGATGTACTGCTTTTTTAAAAAAATTTAATGAAATGTACTGTTTTTGTCCAAAAAAATATACGAGCGTTAGATATAGTCCATATTCACTAGTCCTGGCGTTAAAAAGTTTTTTGGAATCTTGAGTGTGGGTAGCGATTAAAATATGAGAATTGATGCCAAAATTGATATAGTTTATTTACAGGCTGATCGGATGGTGCCAACCCGTGCCCCAATGAGGTCAAAGGTCAACATTTTTTAAAAACCACCAAAAAACTCTTTTTATTGTATTTTATGAGTTTTTTTTTTAAATAAAATTACTATAGATATAATGTTTTTTCCTTAATTTTCATTAAAAGGGATTATAAGTTTTATTTTAAATCAGTGAAGATTTTGTATAGACTGGGAGTCTTTACGTTAGCCCTCTACAATGTGCAGCAAGTACTGCTTATTGTATTCGTTGTATGTTAAGCATTTGTAAGAGTCATGTGGGTCAAAAAAAGGCAAGTGCAACTGTTTTCTTCGATAAATACCACTGGTGGTTCCGAATTTTTTCCAATAGCACTGTATATATTTAAAGTATCAAAACAGCCAATAATCCTCTTTATTAGTTGCATATTACTATTTGGACTATCGAGACTTACTACAAAAATTCAAATATTACGAGTTCCATGCAACTGAAACGCAGAAATTTTAAAGTGTGTTTGAAAAATATAAATTTTTAAACAATAGATGCCCCTGTACATGAAACTTGCATGTGACGTCACTCTTTTCGTCTTGTCTTGACGTTACGTCACGTGTTGGCACCATCCGATCAACGAGAAAATTTGCTACTTCGATTTTGGCATCAAATCGCATATTTTTATCGCTAGACCTGCTGCGCCAGGTCTAATATTCACGTATGTAAGATTATGTATGTACGTAAGATTATGGGGGTGAGTTCGGTCATTTGTATATCGGTACACGCCTTCTGGTAACTCCCATACAAAAAGACCTATTTTTGGAAAATAATATTTCTCCCATAACTTCTATAGGAGGCAAAACCCCAGAAAACCCAACTATTTGACAAACCCCTTCTGGTACCTCCCATACAAATGACCGAACTCACCCCCATAGTCTTACAAACATATCTTTTTTGTAAATACACTGAATTCAGTCACATTATGCGTAAGGTGTACGGTTATTTAAATATGAATCAGGAATGTATATGGACTATATCGGATCACCCCTTCTGGTACCTCCCATACAAAATGACCTATTTTTGGAAAATTAATATTTCCCCCCATAACTTCCAAACGTACACATGGGGGGTTATGAAAATTAGTCGGTTAATTTTTATTGTGATAGGAGGCGAAACCTCAGAAAACCTAACTATTTGACACACCCCTTCTGGTACATCCCAGACATAGGACCGAACTCACCCCCATAGCTTTACATACATATCATTTTCTGTAAGCACACTGAATGCAGTCAAATTTTTCGTAAGTTGTAAGTATGAAAATTTGAGTCAGGAATGAATAAGGACTGTATCGATTCACCCCTTTTCGTACCCCCAATCAAAATTACCTTTTTTTGAAAAATTAATATTTGTCACATAAATTCCCCACCGGCATCTATATCTCCTACACAAATAAGCCAAGTTTTGGTCGATTTTGCACCACAAGCAGGGAAAAAATTATACATAAGTAATTTTATTTTAATTAAAAATGTATTAATTTTAATAACTCAAGACTTCAACAATATCTTATATTGGGTGATGGTATTTTTCAGTCAGATTATCTGACTGAAATTTCTGCACTGGTTTTCGTATCAAATGATATATACCCTCATCCCTAAGGGTGATGATATAATTAAAACACAACACAGTAAATATAATGTAATTTTTTAAATATTTAAACAATTTGAATGAGCTTAAGGGGAATACCGATTTTTTGATTTTGTAAGCAGAGTAGTCTATTGTAACCGTGACTATTGTAACTACTTCAGAATAGACCGGCAAGAGTGCCTTTGTGTTGAGATTTAGAAACTTCTGTTACCTACTTCTTAAGACGCATCGGTGGTAGCATGTCATTTAGGTTGATTAACATTGCGCCTTCTCACACTTGCATTGGAAAACACGTGATCTTTTTGGTATTGTGAGCTTTTTGGAGACCAAATAGAATTTCTGGTTATTCCCAAGTGAATAACGAGCAGAAAACTCAAATTGGATAATTCGTCATCCCCCTCTATAACATCTACTTTTAATTAATATCCCAAAAATATGAATTGTCAAAATATCTTTACCATTGTAAAAATAAACTACTCAGTAACATGTCGACAACTGCACTCGATGATTATTACGGCTAACAAATGATGTCACATAATGATTGTCATAAACATATTTCTATGTGTTATCATCAACACTCTGGCAACACTCAATCATATCCCGCCAGTTTTTAAAGAAATCAATTGCCACTAAATACTAGTTACGTAGTCGATTACAGGAGGTTAATTTCCACATGATACTAGCTATATGGTAGAATACAGCGAACTAACTACTGAGCTTGATCCAAGTAAACGAGGACGGGTCAATTTGAATGCGTGTTTGCTAAAATGTTTTGTTTTTATTTCGTCATATTTGCTGTTTGTTTGTCCCTTTAGTTGAGTGAAAAAAGCAAACTTGAATATTTGGTGGTGGAGTTTTAATTCTTGATAATCGTGAAAGTAAAGTGCTTGTTATTAATTATATTATTGTAATTAAAGAAGTGAGAATCTGAATATTACTTTGAAAAGTATTTAATAAGTATTAATTAATCAACAGTCCCAAAGAAATAGGTCCGTAGTCAGTAATAAAGAACTAGAGAAAATATTTGGAACCAATGTACCAGTTACATAGTTGGTATGTCAGAACTATAGCAGTAGCTAGTACAGGGTAATGCAGAGGGAAGTGAGTATATTACCCCCAATGACAAGCCCATGTTAAATTCGCCAGTTAAAAGCCATTGAAGGTAAATTAGTCGGAACTAGTCATGTTTACTTAGGAACTAACTATGCTACAGGTTTTGAACTAGTTCCATTTCCTGGCGGGATCATTAAATCTAAGTACAATGAATGACACTTAATGAAATTACCTCTCACAGTACTAACTATGTTAGTACTAATAGTTGCTGCAGACATTCATAAAATATGTTCAATAACTTTTGATTATTGAATTGAATTTAAATTGTAGAGATATAGAGATATGCAATTATATGCAAAGTTCGTGGTTTGACTTTGACAACAGCAAAGTGCTTAAAAGATATTACAGGGGGGTCCTTACACTAATAGTGAAACTTTAGAAAGAATAGGAAGCACACATGTAAATAACTAAGCTACTGCTAAGTGCCTTTATCATATAAAATTATATAACTACAAGTAATAAAACCTGCAATTGAGTTGTGGGAAATTTTCAACAATATTATCAACTTAACATTGTATTCAATGAACTTTAACTTACAGTATCAAGTCAACCACCACCGAATTTGGTACATATTTTGTATAAACACGCACGGCTTGTGGAGTTAAGTCTATACATATAAAAATGGTGTGGAAATGTACAGAAATTTTGGGAATATACTCCAAAAAAGTCAGCAAATTGGATTTTTTGTAAGAAATTTTGTGCGCAACAGAATGGCTTTTTGAATGGAAAAATTGAAAATTCTTAGGGGAGACAGACTAAAAGACAACGCTGTGCTGCGATCAATGCCACAATTTGTTCTTTTCGCATTGACATTTTCTTTGGTTTCGGATAGTCGTATTGCATTTGCAAACGATACAAGCTTTGTGATCAATTGAAATCCAATATGATATTTATCAATTTCATCAGTTTTTTGAGAAAAGTTACCCAATTTTGCGTGAGGTTACCCAATTACATTGCGGGTATTCAAAATGTCAGAATGTCCGTGAACTTTAAACGGAAGAGGAAAAAAATGGAGACGTGCCCATATTGCACAGGTTCGCGCTGCACAATCACCACCTCAAATTCCACCAAATTGAACCAGAAGTAGATCAATCGTAAATATAGACTTGAATTAAGCTGCTATCGAATATGATTCAGCAATCGCCTACAAAGATTTTCGCTGCATTAATTTTTGTCGTATGAATTTTTACTCAAAAAATACCGACTTATGCCGCACCGTCGTTTCTCTATGGAAATACAATCCAATCAAAACTATTGCTGGCAAATACCCAGTAAAAATAACGTATGCTTTTAAATGACGTCATTTGAAGCCGAAGCTGCTGATCAACCCGGCTACAATTCAAGTTGTAAAGTAATGGCTTCATAATATTAATATTAATTCATCATAGTTTTTTTATAAATAGCTGCCAAACTTTTGGATTCAAGGGCAAATTCACCAACGAGCGGGCGGATTTTTATCACCACCAAATGATGAAAAAAGGTTCCTTTAGATCTATTTCGATGGCTGTGGATGAAAAGAAAGAGCAAGGATATCGAAAAGGTGAAGGTGATAGAGGTGAAGCCTGAAAGACGGAAATATGGTCACGGACACTCAGAGTGTGCTGCAAATATGGAGGGAACTCTTCCGAAATCACACCAATAGTAGTAGCATCAGCTTCATAAACACAATTTGGCCCAAGGAAGGCATGCCAGATTATTGTAATCCTTTTAACCCATCGCATACAAGGCGCTGTCTAATATATTATGTGAAAGACTAAAGCCTATTCTGAAGAACTTGACTGGACATTACCAGGGTGGCTTTGGACCAGGTAAATCCACGACCGACCAGATTTCCACACTACGATAAATCCTGGAAAAGACTCAAGAAATGCAGATCGACATCTACCATCTGTCCATCGACTACAAAGCTGTATTCGACAGTCCGAAACGACAGAAATTAATAGATGCTATGGCTAAGTAAGGTATCCCCGCGAAGCGATTTCTTTAACATTTCACAAAAGTCAAATGCTGCCCGCATATGCGAATGATAAATGAGGACAAAACCAAGCTTTTTTTTCCACGAAAAAGGGGTACCCTCGTCTGGGACGGCGTCTGAACGTGGACAACTAAAACTTTGAACGTTAATCAAAAATAATAATGTCAGCCTGGAAATCAAGAGACGAGTATTGATCGCAAACCGATGCTACTATGCGCTTAACAAGCAGTTTAATGACAAAGCGCTCTACAGCGCAGAATCCTGGGTAATGACCAGGGCCAACAAAAGTATGCAATGCATACTTGCATATGCAAATGCATATTACGGACTTACAGGCATGTTTTGGGGGTTTATGCATATAAAAGCATATTTTGGGGTTTTTAGGTTTAGTTTTTTTATTACATATATATTTTTCGCTCTTAAGAAACAATATTAATAAGTTAATTATTAAATTCTACAAAGGCTGTACTTTTTACAGAATATGTTTCCGGTTTTAGCTTATCGAAATATTATTTTTATGTTTATACCACGGATCCATTCCGTCGTCATGATTTTCAGTGAGCTCATTCTAAACATTGCGTTGCCACCTGTTTCATCCATCACTCATGGGGTAGTTTGATGAAACCATTAGGATACTATTTTAAGGACGTTAGGAAAGTTGTGGAAAAGTGTAACAGTGAGGAGGCTGAAGCAAAGCTTCATTCCAATGAGAAACAGTCAATTAGCTTTTAACAAATATTACAAGCGGCATTTTAAAGCAGATAGCATTGCGAAGAAAAACTTTACGTTGGAACAATGGGCGGTGGCACTTTTTAAGACAACACAATGTTGGACCTTAGAAAACTAAGTTTTCAAATAATACTTTTTCACATATAAAGCACGTAGCGAAGTTATCCTTATCCTTTTTAAAATCTCATATATTCCAAAAAAAAATTATCAAAATTTTAATAGCGGAAATCATGAAAATGTGAGAAAAATTAGTGTGAAGGCGTATACATAATATTCATTATACATTAAAAGATTAAGTACGCCACTAAATTCAGTACGACTGAAAATTATAGAGTTAATAGTCAAAAATTCTCATGTAAGTTTTTTACAGTAGAATAACTTAACAATATTTTGAATCTTATAAATGTAATTAAAGATTTAATTTTCAACTATTTTTGATGAAATTTTTTAAAAAGGAAATGTAATCAGTGAATAAATTAATTAAAATCAAAATTTATTGTGCATTTTTATCAGTTTTAAAGGCATTTTTTTAGTGTTTTTCGTGCTTATCTGATGCGCATATTTTTAGTTTTTCCGGGCATATATGTGTTGGCCGTGGTAATGACACAAGCGGATCAATCTATTCTGGGAGTCTTCAAGAGAAAAATACTTCGCAAAATATTTGGACCTATCATCGTTACGGCGAATATCGTCGTCAAATGAATCACGAGCTGTATGAGCTGTACAACGACATCGACGTAATAAAGCGCGTTGAAATAGAATGGCTTGGATACGTTGTACGAATGGATGAAAATGTTCCATCTCGAAAGGTCTTCGTCAATAAACTCGATTGGCGGCGCGGAGGGATCGACCAAAACTTAGTTGGACTTACTTGGTGCGACTTACTATCCACGTAGACCGAAGTGCTTGGAATTATTTTCTACGTGCGGCTACTTATAGATGAATTTCTGTTGCTTATATTTCTGCTGAAAGTGGAATCCACATATTGCGAAATCTAAATCATCCGAAATCGTACAACGGTACGCGGTTGGCTGTCAACAAACTGTGATTCACGTGACGATCATCAAGGAGACGAAGTTCTTATCCAACGAATTCCGATTATTCCGACTAATCTTCCATTCCATTTCAAGCGGATTCAGTTCCACATTCGATTGGCTTTTAAGATAAAAATTAATAAATTGCAGGGCAAATTGTTGAACGTCAGTGTAATTAATATCGAATTTCTCTGTTTCTCTGAGTAACCTGGCTGTAAGTAACCTGTTCGCGTGTTGGTAAATCGCTTTCGGTGTTTGTCTTTTTCACTGCCAAATGAACATGCAATATCTTATTGATGCTTGTCTTACCTATTCCCAAGAATTACTAAATCTCACAGTATGCGACATGTTGGTCACGCACAGAATCGATGGTTTCTGTCAAAACAAAGCAAAGTTGAATGACTTTCACGACATTCATCCTGGAGTGAATGGCGTCCGAGACTAAACTTTAAATACCACCGATTTACAGTGGTTTTTTTGGTGGTGCTTCGCCACCAGAAGTAGAAACAAGTTGATTGAGACACTACTGTCTCGATAATAGACGAAAATCGTAAGAAATTATCGCACAAAACTGTTTATGGGTTAATTCCATTTTTTGACAGAGATGAATTTTCCAACACACTGTTAATAGAAACTAGTAAGGTAATTCTCTTAGGCTATGACGAATCTCAGATACTCGTCACCATTTGTAAATATGATGATTTAACTGGTTATTTGCACTACAACTATATTTTAATAAACTATGAACCGCAAAACAGGGCAGTCTGTATGTCAGGTGGACGTTACTTTAAGCCTCTTATATCCATTTTAAGCTATATAGCTCTTAAACTACGGCTGCACTCGGTTGAACAGATAGATGGACACCCCCCAAAAAGGGGTGTTCGTATCAGAGAAAGGTTTAGTTTTTGTCCTAAAACGTTCATATTGGATTTTAACCTTCGCTTGCACACCAACTTTCTTCTCAATAGCTCTTAAATTTAGGCTTTAATTTCGGGCAGAGGCAGACGGAAACCCCAAAAAGGGGGAGTGTGTTTGTGTAATTGTTCATCTCAAAACTTAACCTATGCTTAGAGGATGAAAGCTTACATACCAAATTTCAACTCGATATTTCATAAACTACCGCAATAATCGCGGGAACAGACAGAAGGACACCCGCAAAAAAGCGGAATTTGTATGGGACAAGGAAATAGCTTCATCTTATAAATTAACCTTCGCTTAGAGGATAAAAGTCTGCGTGCCAAATTTCAGCTCGAAAGATTTTGAACTGCGGCTGTAATCGCGAGAACAGACTTTTAAAAAGGGAGCAATTTGTATGGGAGGTGGGAGAAGATTTTGACCGTTAAGGCTCATTATACAACTTGTGTTCTAAATTTCAGCTTGATATATCTTAAAGTACATCTGTAATCGCGTGGACAGACCCCCAAAAATGGACTATTTGTATAGGAGGTGGGAGTAGTCCTCACGGCGCTGTGCGTCGTCGTTTGGTCCTGTTGATGCATATCACTGTATTACAATTATTTGACTGATCTTAGTGTTGAATCTTGCCGTTATGATTCTCTCAGATATTGTTTTATATGCTAGTAGAGTCCTTTCGGCTTTCTTTTACATTAATTTTGTTTGTATCATTTCCGGAGTATATGAAGCATGAACCTGATGATAGGTTTTGTTTGCAACTACGTATCCATTTTGATTCGCTTATACGCAATATGTCAGTGTTGTAGGAAGACATTTCATTGCACACTTGTACTAGTCTTGATGTTTAGAGAGACTTCGAATTCTCCATATTCCAATCATAATCCGTTGTCTAAAGCCGAAGATCTTCATCGAGGGGGGAAGAAATTGTTCCTAAATTTGTCAGCGGTTTAGTTATATAGTACAGGGACCGGCCGTGGCTTAGTTGTTAGAACACGCGACTACCATCCGCGAGATCTCAGGTTCAAACCTGGCTCCAGTCATCTTAAAAAAATTGTTCTTTCATTGTCGGCTCTCCTTGAATGTTGTTGACAGCACCTTCGCAGTATTAAGTGCCGAGTGAATCGGCGTGTCTAGCAAGAGCTTCTCAAACAGTGACGTTCGCATTCGTCGATAAACAAGTAGGTGCCGTTAGTTATGAATATAAAAATAGAAAGCGTGTTAATTCAAACACAGCGCAAGAAGCTATCCCATACCTCATTCATGGGGTGCAAAGGGAAAATTTAAATTAAGTTAGTAATATAGTTTTATTTCGAGGTTGGGGTATGATGCGTTAATACCCATGAATTCTTGGAGTGACACTTAATCGATTATATCGAGGTAGTTACTTCAAAAAATGTTGCGGGCAGCTGCAATGGTTCTCCTTTTACTTAACTGGTATGGGTGGCCCTACCTAAACTATTTATCAATTATTTTTATTTAATGCATTTATAATACAGTATTTTACCTAAGTAGCTCAAATAAAATCCAGCATTTACCCGACCACTCGTTAATAATTCAACGACACAGTCCGCACTCTCTTATACCTTACATTCCCCACATTTTCCTGAAACTCCAGTACAAGGTAAATGTTGATCTTAATATAATTTAATATGTACTTGATTTCATATAAAACCTTCACACTGTCGGAACCGACCCATTTTATTAACTATAAATGTATAATGCGATTTCATCGACTAAATTATAGGAAATATGTTTCACCCTTAATGGAATTTATTTCAGTGTACCGCTTCAATGCGGAAATCATCACCAGCTGTGTTGGCATAAAATGCGTACAGCAAAAAAGAGAATAGAAAAATATCAAAGCCAACGCTTCTTTATTTAATGTTGAGCACACGAAATATGAAACATTCCAGAAAGTCAAAGTAACCTCAGGTCACACATTGGTTCACAACACTTTGGTTCACAAACGAACTGAACGTAGCGATAACACAAAATGCGGCGAAATAGAAAGTGTGGGTTACAAAAATTAGCTACAAACAGTAGATGCGATAAGGGAATGAGAACGAGCAAGAAAACATAAAATTATAAAAAAAATAATGAACACACAACACCAGCTATAAAGGAATATTGTTTAGATTTAGAAGGCCTATAGTCGAATGGACCTGAGGCGAGGAAAATGTATATTTAACCAAAACAGACACACACAAGCACACCTCCAGACAGCATAGCACAAGAACGCCAACAACCACAACAAATATGTGGAATAAATAAAAGGAATGCCTCCAGCATAGTTCGCAGTACTAACAGAGGCAATATTACAGTACAGAACTAGGAGTTGGTGTCGTAATGATTTGAAAGCATTTTCTTTTTTACTTTATTTTCCCTCAGTTTTGGGGCCCCATTTCAGTACTTTTAAATAGCTTTAAAAAATTCTTTAAAGAACTGAACAACAACTAAGTTCGAACGAAATAAATTAAGCGGGTATGTTGTGTTTCCAATGTACAAAATGTTGTAAACAACTTACAAAATTTAAATATTGTCTTAGAAAACTTTCATAGTTTAGAGTTTAGAGTTTAGTTCACACGAAAATTGTTGAGGAACATCGATTCGCTTGCTACATAATATGTCAAAGTATTTTTAAAATGTGATTTTCAATACTTCTAATATTTTCCATATATTTTCTTTGCTTAAGTTTACTTTTCGTTTTGAACTAATTGGTTTGCTCATTATTTCGTATGAACAACTTTTGTTGCGAACAACTTAGTACTGCTTCGTCAAAATTTGTCCTATAGGCTGGTATTGAGTTCAATGTTTCGTGCGAAATGTTATCAAAACTTATACAATTTATTTTTCTATTTTATATTTTAAGATAATATAAAAAAATATATGTTTATTTGAGGAAGCAACCCATAATCTACCGACATTTCGATATCAAACATTACTTTTCACCAGATCAAATATGAGGAACCAAATTTATCATATTGTAACTGTCGAAAGGTACTTATACAGTCTATTAAACATATGATCAACCGATTCGGATCATTACCCTGTGTCAAGTAAGTTTCGCACCCGTCTAAATGTAGCGAGAAAGGTTCAATCTGACACAGTACAGTACAATGGCAAAGCATTGCTAACTCCCTGGAGAATACTGCGGAAACAAAAGCCTCCCAAACAACCCATGGTACGATCAGCAGTATCTTGGTGCTACTGAAGCGAAAGATGCGGCATACATGGCAAAACTGCAGTCAGTAACAACAAGTCGTTTGCAGGAGAAACTTCTATTGCGCAGGAAAAGAGAGAAATGGAAAGATATGAGAGCGAGAGTATCGAGATGTACAAGACCTAAAATGAAGCCCGTAATTTTTACCAATGAGTGAAACATCAAACTGAGGCCTTTAGTACAGGCACATCCTCCTGTAAAGATATATGTATAAGGCAATCTAAGCAACTTAAGAACGGAGGCGACACGCGGATAAGGCGTATGCATCAGTTTTTGGTTAGAAGGACGTATACCTGATGATTCGAATCTCATCGTTCTATTTCCTGTGCACAAGAAAGAAGACAAGATGGTACGTGCCAACTACAGAGGAATGAATCTTTTTTCTATAGCTTATACAATTCTGTTGAGCGTTTTGTGTCAAATATTAAAATCGGCGTTATCAGTGCGGAAAATACTCAAGATAAGCAGATTGACACTTACCTCCTATTTGTCGATTTCAAGGCAGCCTCCGACAGCCCCATACGTTGCAGGATGACCCTAACTGACTAACGATCCTCAATTATTCAGTACCAAACGAGGTTTTAGGCTGAGAGACCGGCTATCGTGCGATATTTTTCACATCCTTATGAAAAAGGTGAATATTTTCATAACGAATTGTCAAACAATGGTGAATAAAAATAAAACCAATAAAAATAAAACCATCACCCAATATAAGATATTGTTTAAGTCTTGTGTTATTGAAATTAACCGATTTGTAATTAAAACCAGTTAGAAAGTTTCAGTCGGGCAACCCGACTTACATTTAGCCTTACCCTCAGTAAAATAAATAATTCTCTACTATATTGATATTATTACTCGATTTCGAAAGTGGGCGGAGTGGTACATTTGTATGAGAGGTACGAGAAGGGGTGTGGTTAGGCTTCCAGATTTATTCTCCATAACTTTATCCTGTTATAGCTTTACTAATAACAGAATTTGAGCACGATTGCGTTGGGTGTACTGATATTATTACTACATCCCTAAAGTGGGCGGAAAGGTACATTTGTATGGGAGGTACCATAAGGGGCGTGTCTGGACTTCCAATTTTTTTCCAAAACTTTGTCCTGTTATAATATAACAAAATACAGAATTTGGGCACGATCGTGTCTAGTGTATTGATATTATTACCGTATTTCTAAAGTGGGCGGAGTGGTACATTTGTATAGGAGGTACCAGATGGGGCATGGATAGACTTCCAATTTTTTCTCCAAAACTTTATCCTGCTTAAACTTTACCAAATACAGAATTTGGGCACGATCGCGTTAGGTCTTTTAATAATATTAATCGATTTCTAAAGTGGGCGGTACCAGACGTGTATGGGAGGTACCAGATGGGGCGTGGATAGACTTCACCATCTCTATAGTGGGCGGAAAGGTAGATTTGTATGGGAGGTACCAGAATGGGCGTGGCTAGGCTTTCAAAATTTTTTCCAAAACTTTATCCTGTTATAGCTTTACTAAATACAGAATTTGGGGACGATCCCGTTGGGTGTATTGATATTATTACTCGATTTCTAAAGTGGGCGGAATGTTGTATTTGCATGGGAGGTACCAGAAGGGGCGGGGCCATGTAGCCCATTTGCAATACCGTAAGTAGTTTTGAGAAAACAATAGCTCGTGCAAAATTTCAAAACATTTGGTTGCGTCTTTCGAAAGTTATCGTGCGAACCAGCCGGACAGCCACCAGACAGACAGACAGACATGGCTCAAACGACTTAAAAAGTCATGAATCGAATTTGGTTCAAAGAAACCTAGGGTCTAAAGTGACTCCTTCTATGTGTTACACTTTTGGGTCGTATCAAATGATATATACATTTACATGTACCAGTCAGTCCTAAAAATAAAGTAATAATATCAATACTAGGGTGATCAATTATTCGGGTTTTTGCGAAAACCGGGTTTCGAATTATTCGAAAAATGATATTTAAAAAAATGATATTTGTATGCCAAATAACAAATTAAAACGCAATTTTTGACAAAAATTTTTATTAAAAAATAACAGAAAACAATTCAATTATACCTATAAAAAGTAAACTTTTTTTTAATTATAATTACAATGCAAAACATTAGTGAGATCAGTTTGTTATTTTAACGAAGACAAACAAAACAAAACAATTAATTTGTAAATTGATTGATTTTATATAAATATATTTAATTTAATCTTAAGTTTTCCCTAAAGTAACATTTAAGAAAAAATATACAATTTAAGTGCGTGGGTGTATACCTATTATTTTCTTTGGTTTTTATAAAACTTTTTATAAATGCCCGTCTGTCAAGGTTTCGAGTCCTTTTGCCGCTCTTATCCATATATTAAAAATCAAAAATCATTTTTACTTGAATATTTTAGAAATGTGCCACTAATTGGGAGTTTACTCGTACTTAAATACATAATGAGAGTATTCAGAGATTGAACACGTCTTTCTCATTTACGTCTTTTTAAAATTTCATATAAATTTAGTGATAATTGGTTTTGAATTGTTAAAAAGTGTTTAAGTAAAAATTTAAAAATACCTTCAGCATCAGCTAAAGTCGAAGAGGAAAAAACATGTACGAGTACACATTTAACACAATTATGAATAAATTTAAATAAAAATTATCGAACGCCAAAAAAACCGAGATTCGACAAAAAAATAACCGGATTATTCGATATTCGAAAAACAGGGATTTAAAAAAAACCGAGTAGCCGGTTTCTGAAAACCGAAATGATCACCCTAATCAATACACACAACGCGATAGTACCCAAATTCTGTATTTTGTTAAGCAAATTTTGTGTTTTTACTGAGGGTGAGGGTATATGTAAGTAGGTTTACCCGACTGAAACTTTCTCACTTATTTTTTCGTGGCCAGTTGAATGGCCCATACACAAAAGCAAAAGTACAGTCGAACTTATCTTCTCCATTATCATGATCTGGTAGCACTCTTCATTGACGGTTATGTTCAGCCACATTTTATGCTACAGCATCAATACTCTTCTCACTACGTGACAGTTTTCTTTTTGTCGGTAGCGAATAACGTACATTGAAACTCAAATTGGCGGAAGGTATTAGGCTTGAATCCTTACTGATATAACAAACTTCAATACTGGGAAAAAAAATTAGTTGTTGTAAATTTGTATGTTTAAATTTAAGGGATGCCACAATAAAACGGTTGTCAGCATCATGTTCTAGACAGGATTCTCCGTATTGTTCTCCGCATTTGTGAATGGAACTGTAGAATTTCTTGATATATCAGATCGAAGATATTTAAAATGATATTTAACAAGAGTGTTTATGTTTCATCAAGGCAAAAACTACTTTTCTCTGATTCACTTTTAGAACATTCCTCATATATGCAATACCAGATGGAACTCAAGAGTCATCCTCCCCAATCTGGAGTTCTTTCTTATACCTGAAGCGAGAAAGAATTTGAAAAAAGTTTGCAGTTTTAACATAGGCTGCTTATTTGGCAGCAGCAAAAGAAGTTCATGCATCAGTCGCCGCACGTAGAATATGATATCAAGCTCTTCGGTCCTTTGCGCTCAGTAGATAGTTCGTCACACCAAGTTTAGATAACAGCTCTTCCACCTGGTCCATTCAACGAAGTTTTGGTCGCCTCCTCCTGTGCCGCCCATTGAGATTGGTTCAATTTCTATCATTCTGACAACATGTCCTAGCCAGCGTACTAGAACTATGGCTCCAAATATTTTGGTAAGCATTTTTCACTTGAAGACTCCCAGAGCAGAAAGATCCGCTCCCGTCGTAACCCAGCGCTGTAGAGCAAGACACGTAGGATCATTGTCTGGTATAATTAGATCTTCTTTTGTCGAGAGAAGGCTTTGTCATCAAATCGCTTGCTTAGCGAATAGTAGCAGTGGTTTGCGATCAAAACTGGTTGGTTTTGTCCTCCTTTATCACCAGACCCACTTCTGCCGACTACTTCTCACTGTTTGAAATGGCCGCTGTAACATCCGCAGCCAATGATATCTATACTTTCGGCATACGATAGCATCATGATCATCTCCATTATGATGTTAAAGATATCGCATGACAGACTATCGGCTTGTCTAAAGCCTGGCTTGGTATAAACGTTTTCTATTTTACAGCATCTTCGGCCTTCAATATTGGTCAACATTTACTGTACGTTATTGAAAATTCGATTCTTGGATTTGGGGCCACCATTTTTCAAAATAGGTTAAAATGATATACGATACAGGACTAACAAAATCATATTCCTAGTGTGCACTGTTCTGAGGAATCTAAAGATAAAAAAAACCCTGAATACGTATTGCACAACTACTTTATTATTCATTCGAAATATTATTTCTGAACAGACAATTTCTAAAATATATTGGTCGATAAAAGGCATTCATAGTTAATCTTTTAAGAGTGCCCTTTGTACATTAGGCCTTGCCATTTTTATGCTGGGTAAGAAAAGCATTCGAAGAAACAGCAACAGTATTTGCCGCAGCTTCGAATGGCTAAACTCCGAAGTATGGCCTAATAACGAAGCAGTGGGGAAAAATCTAAAAGCATCGTTCGTTAAGGTTCATATATTTAATTAGGACATCATGATGGGGAGGATTCTGTTGCCACTGCTAACAGAAATGTGTATGGTGTAGATTAGTGTATCAGATGAAGGGCACATAAGTTCAATAATGTCTTGGGGGTATAAATATGAATACAAAGGTGGCATCATGCATGTATCATGTAGTCGCACTTTCTAGTTGGAAGATTAGATTAAGGACATACATTCTGCGGCACTTAAGATAACTCAGATTTTAAACAGGAATAGATTACATTTTATTTTTAATTTAGCTTTTATTTGTTTAATTGGATGTGTATTGATGTCTTATATATAAATTAGCTACATATACAGCAGTTATCTATACGTTAACATACAATTACGTGTAAAAGCGTTCTATTTTTGTATTTTTCTTCTAAAGACGTTAAGGACGAAACTGAATTTGTAAACAATTTCATAAACACATATTATTGATTTCCTTTTGATGTCTACATTTCCCTGTAAGCATTATGAAAATGTCTAAAATTTTCCTAGGCATGAGCAGATGATGTTATTATTGAAAGGTAATTATGTATGCTTGGTTAATATCGCCCAAAAGTTAATGCGTTTTGTAATTTGTCGAAAGACTATTTAAGGACATCAAAACTGTTTTGAACCGTGCACCCTATGACCCTCTGAAATAGTATTTATCACGCTGTATCGTCATTTGATGTCCGATCCAGACGTATATCGTAATTCAAAAAATGTAATTGTCAATCAAATTGTCTTCAGACAAACATCAAAACTGGGGGTAAACACATCAACTTTTTTCTCGCCATATTGGGCGACCTTATCTAGTGTATACGAAAGTGCGCCATTATTTTTGTATTGCATAATAAAAATATTTATAATTGGTTGTAATTTTTTTTTAAAATATATAAATATCGACAAAATAGTTTAAAATGTCAAGGCATCATACAAAATTACGTTTTTTGGATAATTTTTATTTCTTCCAAAACTTCCAAACGGGCAATAGCAGGATGCCTGGATTTGGTCAGTTTAATTTTCTTTTAATAGTAGATAACCCCACCGAAAACTAATACCGTTGCATATACCATACTTCTTCTTCTTCTTAATTTTCAGCAGCAACGGTAATTCATCTATCAGTAGCCGCACGTAGATAATAATTCCATGCGCTTCGGTCTTTTGTGCTTCTTAGTAGATAATAGTTCTTTCACCTGGTCTATCCATCGCCCACTCCTCCGCCATCCATCGAGTTTATTGACAAAAACGTTTCGCGCTGGAATATTTTCATCCATTCGTACAACGTGTTCAAGTCAGCGCATTCGGTCTATTTCAACACGCTTGACTACGTCGATATCATTGTACAGCATGCAGCTCGTGGTTCATTCGCTGATGCTACTCGTCGCTAACGACGATGGGTCCAAATATTTTACGAAGTATTTTTTTCTCGAAGGCTCGGAGGTGTTGTTGTATAGACTGAATTTTCCGACTGCTGAACCAAGAGCATCTTCCCTTCCTAGTTTAGCTTTAAAATCTCCCAGAACAATTTTAATGTCATATGCTGGGCAGCGGTCATATATCTCCTCCAGGTGCTCATAGAATGCATCTTTAATGTTATCACCTTTGTCTTCCGTCGGGGCGTGTGCACAAATCATCGTAATGTAAAAATATTTCGCCCGGCTGTGAATAGTGGCGTGTTTTCTTATTAAATGTTTTGTTAAAAGAGATTGACTTATTAGGCCACCGCGCCCGATCCTTGTTTCTTGGGGCTGCCAAAGCCACTAAGAGATCCTCTGTGTTGGGCTTCAGTAACTTCTGTTACCTACTTCCTAAGACGCATCGTTGTAGCATGCCGATTAGGTTACTCAACATTTCGTCTTCTCACATTTTCTACCCGGGGAATACGTGACCTTTCGGACGTTGTAAGCTGCTTGGGAACGTCCAAAGAGAGCTTCTGCTTATCCCCAAATGAATAACAATCAGAAAGACTCAAATTTGAAAATTCCCCGTGCCCCTGCCTACATGAAGAGCAAATTCACAGAAACTGTTTTACATTCGATAACTAGCCTCATTAAAAGATCCCTGAACTGCAATATTAAGGGAACCTTTAATAATGTCAAACATAAATTTGTAATTGACTCAATGGTACAACTGGAGGTTAATCCGGTCCTATTCTGCTGCATAAGGGCAATCGGCCTCAATTGGGGAATTAGCCAACTTATCACTATGGATTTCGGCCTAATGAATTGCTTGTCCAGCTTGTATATTGTAAAAGGTTTTCCAATAAGGACGGTTCGATGTTGCATTGAAATAAAATACGCTGTGTGTGAGATATTAACGAAAGTTTTGTCACTATGTGTGTAATATGATTGTTGTATGGCTCCGAGAGGTCAAATTTGTAATGACTCTGCCGCGTAGATCTTTGGATCACTGGGAGTCGGTTGGATTACGGCTTAATGGAATAGACCTGAGACTTCCAAAATCTTCACGAGAAAAAATTACGATTGTACCGGCGTTTGATATCACTAACTAAAAATTCAACCAGTAAGAAAGTTTCAGTCGGGCGACCCGACTTACATATACCATCACCTTCAGTAAAATAAAAAAAATTGCTATTATATTGATATTATTACTCGATTTCTAAAGTGGGTGGAGTGGTAAATTTGTATGGGAGGTACTAGAAGGGGCGTGTCTAGACTTCTAGGTTTATCCTCCAAAACTTTATCCTTTTATAGCTTTACTAAATACAGAGTTTGGTCACGATAGCGTTGGATGTATTGATATTATTACTCCATATCTGAAGTGGGCGAAAAGGAACATTTGTATGGGAGGCCCCATAAGGGGCGGCGCTAGACTTCCAATTTTTTCTCCAAAACTTTATCCTGTTATAACTTAATAAAATACAGAATTGGGGCACGATCGTGTCGAGTATATTGATATTATTACTCCATCCCTAAAGTTGGCGGAGTGGTACATTTGTATGGGAGGTACCAGAAGGGGCGTGCCTAGACTTCCAGATTTTTTACTCCAAAACTTTATCCTGCTTAAACTTTACCAAATACAGAATTTGGGCACGATCGCGTTAGGTCTTTTAAAAATATTAATCGATTTCAAAAGTGGGCGGTACCAGATGTGTATGGGAGGTACCAGATGGGGCGTGAATAGACTTCCAATTTTTTCTCCAAAACTTTATCCTGTTATAGCTTTACTAAAAATAGAATTTGGGTACGATCACGTTTAATTTATTGATATTATTTCTCCAAATCTATAGTGGGCGGAAAGGTTGATTTGTATGGGAGGTACCAGAAGGGGCGTGGCTAGGCTTTCAAATTTTTGTCCAAAACTTTATCCTGTTATAGCTTTACTAAATACAGAATTTGGGGACGATCCCGTAGGGTGTATTGATATTATTACTCGATTTCTAAAGTGGGCGGAATGATGTATTTGTATGGGAGGTACCAGAAGGGCGGGGCCATGTAGCCCATTTGCAATACCGTAAGAAGTTTTGAGAAAATAATAACTCGTGCAAAATTTCAAAACATTTGGTTGCGTCTTTCGAAAGTTATCGTGCGAACCAGCCGGACAGCCACTAGACAGACAGACGGACATGGCTCAAACGACTTAAAAAGTCATAAATCGAATTTGGTTCAAAGAAACCTAGGGTCTAAAGTCACTCCTTCTATGTGTTACACTTTTGGGTCGTATCAAATGATATATACCCTCATCCCTAAGGGTGATGGTGTAAAAACAGGTTAAACAGACGATGCCACTGGCTGCCAACACTTTAAAACTTTGTTATTAAATTACAATTTTATATTTTTCTCCTAAAATTTCACAGTGAGTTAGCCAGCGACCGCCCACTTATACACATGAACTGAAGTATACAATTGTGTTGCTATAAAAGCAGGGATATTGCTTCAATTGATTTTTATCATTTGGTCAGTTTAGATAGCATGAAGAGGAATGTTAATGTTTCATAGAAATCATTCAAATGGGTTCTCAGAAATTGTTTTTTCAGTTCTATTGCTATTTGCTTTCTTTATCCTCGTCACCGTTTGCAAAAACTACACACTGTATACCACCGTCCTACTATATTGGTTGATTTGTTGTGATAAACGATGACATTTATCTTCCATTTGACCTTTACTTAAAAATGATAGCAAATACTCGAAGAATTTAGCAGAAATCAACTTGATTCACCTTGAAAAGAAAATGAATATCTGGAAGGTGTACTAAATTAAAATCTTGGCATAATTTAGGATGAATTTAATGAGAATTGTTGGCATCCCAAAAGGCGGTACGGCGGATGGTAGACATTCATTTCGGCGCCCTTCACGTTTGTATCTATTTTATCACATTAATTCAACCATAAGACTTTTGTTATTTTCTTGTTTTTTCTACCGACATCTGTCAGATGTTTGTTTATCCAAATGGATTTCGGTACTCAGATGATGTCAAGTCAAATAGGATGAACGTATAATAAGAGTATGTACTGCTTAAACGTAATATATATTGGGACTTTTATAAAATGTTAAGAAATTCTTTGTATTTAAAAACAATCGAGCAAACGTTTTAAGCTTTAAGGATAATGATTTTTATTCAGAATTGTACATTAAGGCGATTTGTGCAAATGATTTCAAATAATTCGTAATTCTTTAATTTTTATACCATCACCCTTAGGGATGAGGGTAAATATCATTTGATACGAAAAAAAGTGTAACGCATTAAAGGAGATGAGTTAGACCCCAAGTATCTTAAGACTAAATTCGTTTCAGGACTTTTTAAGATGATTGAGCTATGTTCGTCCGTCTGTCTGGCTGGTCAGCTGGATTACTCGAGTAAATCTTATCGGATCGGTATGAAAATTTACCAGTATTAATATTTTTCAAAACGAACTTATGGGATTGTAAATGGGCAAAATAGCCCCTCCCATACAAAATTACCTATTTTTGGATAATTTATATTTCTTTCATAACTTCCAAACGGACGATCGTAGGAAATTTGAATTTGGTCGGTTTATTTATCTTGCAAATGAAAATTGGTCGATTAATTTATGTTGTTATAGGAAGCAAAACCCCAGAAAACCTAACTATTTGACACACCCCTTCTGGTACCCCCCATGCAAAGGACCGAACTCACCCCCATAGTCTTACATACATATCTTTTTTGTTCATATGTTGAATCCAGTCAAATTTTTCGTAAGTTGTGCGTATGAAAATTTGAGTCAGAAATGAAAAAGACTGTATTGATTCACCCTTTTGGTACCCCCTATCAAAATAACTTTTTTTTGTAAAATTAATATTTCCCACATAAATTCTAATCCGGTCCCTATATCTCCTATACAAATAAGTCAAGTTTTGAATGATTTTGCACCACAAGCAGGGGAAAAATTATACATAAGAATTTTATTTTAATTAAAAGTCTGTTAATTTCAATAACTCAAGACTTCAACAATATAATATATTGGGTGATGGTATTTATTAATCAGTTTACCTGACTAAAATTTTTGTACTGATTGAAAGGTTAAAACGATATAAATATGTCTGTCGCGTTAGCAGCAAATTAATCGTGAGTATGTGGACTCAACTTAACTTACAGTATCAACATTCAACATTAATGTTTGTAACGAGGGTTTTTCTTTGGCTGGGGTATACTCAATCTCGTCCAGGGTCTGCATAAGGACCCAACAACCTTACGAAACAAGAACACAAGTGATTTCCCTGACTAGGGCTAGTAAATGGTGTTTATTATGGTTTGATTTTCTTCTCATACACTTGTGTCAGAAATACGACAGGTCGGTCTGAATTCAAATATCTGCGCTGGATACACTTGAGAGTCGCTAACGATGTCGATTTGTAGATAATCGAGAACTATTTAATTATCCCAGTACTGGTACGGTTAATGAAATTCTGGCATAAGTTTCGATTACCTGGTTCGGTTTCGGATTTCAGGTTCGGATTTCAAGTTCGGGTTTCAGGTTTGGATTTCAGGTTCGGATGTCAAATTCGTAGGACCAACTCGGGTGCTAGATTCGTATAGCAGGTTCGGGATCGTGGACTAAAGTCGGCTACGACCAGCAGGTTCGGATTTCAGGATCGGGTTTCAAATTGCAGTATAAGCTCGGCTTCGGTTTACCAGTTACATACATACATTTGTTCTTATAATATACTTATAAATTACCTTACGAACAGACAGCCAAAGCCGCTGTGGGGGAACAGACAACCGAAGTCGCTGTGGGGGAACAGACAGCCGAAGCCGCTGTGGGGGGAACAGACAACCGAAGCCGCTGTGGGGGAACAGACAGCCGAAGCCGCAGTGGGGGAACAGACAACCGAAGTCGCTGTGGGGGAACAGACAACCGAAGCCGCTGTGGGGGAACAGACAACCGAAGTTGCTGTGGGGGAAAAGACAACCGAAGTCGCTGTGGGGAAACAGACAACCGAAGTCGCTGTGGGGGAACAGTCAACCGAAGTCGCTGTGAGTATGTATTATCACCCGATCAGAAGGATCAGGCTATGTTTCAAAAAAAGGTAGTCACAAGTTCTGAAAAGAACTTATGGCTTATGGTCTGCACTGGTCGAAGTTCGGCTAGCGATTGACGACTACTGCTAGTCAAACCTGTATATTTATACAATGTAGCGCCTTAAGTGAATGAGAATTCTAATGGGCGTACTACGAATTGCTCACTCTGAGTACTTGTACCACGAGTAACGACAGTTGCATATGAGCTTTGTTAATGTATGAGTTAATGTATGAGTAACTTCTATTTATAGAATTTGTCTCGTTACATGTTTTTAACCACATATTCCTATAAAGGGTTATTTTTTTGCCCAAAATCATTGTCCAAATCAAGCTGCTCTAAGGTCCAAACTGCAAAGAGACAATGAAGCGGATTTTCATGTGCCTTCAATTACTGAGTCAATTGAATATAGAAGCGAATAATAATCCGAGGTCTTTGTGCAGATTTCTCTTCAGGGTAATGCGTAAAATGTTGAGCTGTTGAGATCGACGATGAGTACGTGGATTGAGTCTCACACTCTCGGCTACAAGAGCCACATTGACGTCTGTGCCCCATGAGTGTTATCTACTAGCATGCCCGTCTCTTGAACTTTTTCCGTACAGCAGTCGAGGAAATTTCGGCTTAAACATATTTTCAAAAACCACACTGTTTGGGGTACATAGCATCCACATTGGAAATAAGTTTTTAATATATCCCAAAAATGTTAAAGCGTAAAGCGACTCATTTTGTTAAGCGTAGGTATGATACTGACATCATGTCAATATTTCAAGCGAGAAACAGCTGTCAATGTTAAAATTACCTATGATTTAAAAAGAAACCTGTATTTGACCCACGCCTGTAAATTCCCTTATTCTTTAGAGACATGCCATTGATGTTAGCCATAGAATTAAGCCTTTTTACCTAGATGATTTCCTATATTAGGCTGTGCAATTTATTTCATCCATTATCCAATGTTTTCATTCCCGGCAATAAACAAGAGACCCAATAAATTTTACCACAAAACTTGGGCTTATGGTTGTTGCGGTTTAAATAACGAATATTTAACCTTTATCATTTGACTGTCATTGATAGCCGTTATTAGATAAAAAGAAACCCCTTTTAACATAATTCCAAATGACACTTCCTATAATGGAAAAGCAGGAGTGCGGGTTCACACTCGACATTGTGTAAGGATGTGTGTAGGGTGGATGGGTTGGTGTGTGGTTGTTGCGGTTGTAGAAAGTATCACCGCCTTATGAGTAACCAATATTAAGCAGTAAGAGTGGTATGTTAATTCTGTATGTTGTTCTCAGAAATTGGACATTTCGCACAAGGTAGAACTATGGGGCAATTTCGGACTTTTGTGTGGGAGGTACAAGAAAGGGTTCAGTTTGCTGAGGTTTTGCTTGTCATTATAAAATAAATAAACTGACCTGAATTAAATATACTCCAGTTCTCCGTTTGGAAGTTTTGGGACAAATATTAATTTTCCAAAAATAGCTAATTTTGTATGGGAGGTACCAGAAGGGCTCCGCCGATAAAGTCTATATCAATGCCTGCCTCAATCTCAATCAATAAGCGTACGTAAGATATATATGTAAAATTATTGGAGTGAATTTGGCTATTTGTGTCTGAGGTACCAGAAGGGGTGTGGCACACGTTTCGGTTTACTGAGGATTTGCCTACTATAAATGATAATTAAATTGACCAAATTTGTTCGTTTGGAAGTAATGCGTGAGATATTATTTTCTCAAATATAGGACATTTTGTATAGGAGGTACCAGAAGGAGATGGCCGATATAGTCCATATTCTTAGGTTTAAGTTGAGGACATGTAATGACACAGCGCAATGTCATGCCATTACAACATTCAGAGACAATTATGGTCCATTGCGATTAACCTGTTTTAAGAAATTAACTTTATATTTTTATATTAAAGAGTATTTTACAATGTAATAAAGAGTTTACAACAATATCACACTATGTTCCCTTAAGTCAGCTCAAACTATCAGTGAACTTCACCAGATTATCCTTGTTCATGACGACAATTCGGTGAGACCATCAAAGAACCATTTCCCGAGAAATTGATTCCTTCTTCTATGCAGAGCTGTGCAATTGCATAACAAATGGTCTCAATTTAACTCTTATTGTCGATTTAAATGCTCTGACGTCACAGTGTCCCGTGATTACTCTAATTAGTCGTCCAACGGACCTCCTCCTATCCAGTACCAATAGTAATCTGGTTCGTCTTTCATCCAGTCATGGCCAAATATCTTGTGATACCACACAGTTGGTGCGATGTTCCTAGTATGCATTTGCCAGCCGTTAGATGTGACGGATCACAATTCCGTATATATCACACATTGGTGATCGCACTGATTCATCCGAATGGCCGGGTACCAGTGCTGAGAGTCGAACACTATTGGCCGGCAGTTTCGAGAGCGACGTTCTACATCTGTACACTAATCTCGACTTTATAACCTTTGACACCAAAGCCTTTAAGGCCGCTTAACTGTCCACATAGATTGTGACGATGTGACGAGTTACAATTCCGTATTTATGACACATTAGTGATCGCACTGATTCATCCGATTGACCGGGTCCCAGTGCTGAGCCTTCCCGAGTTCATCCGCTATTTCGTTTCCTAAAATGTCAGTATGTCCGGGGACCCAACAGAGTCGAACACTATTCTCTAACAACGGAACCATATAGTCCGTTCCTTTGTGGAGTCCTCCGTTGCATCCATGTCTGCTGAACCAAGGGTGATGGTATAAACATTCATAAAATTTATCAAATTGGATTCAAAACATTAAAAATAAATGAATTGTGCTAGCCGGAAGGTGGAAGCCCATCATCATAAGACTTGAATTTCAATATAAAAAAACTAAAGCTTAAGTCATTTCAAAAGACATTTAGATGTATTTTCCTTAAAACACCAACATATTGCTTGAGAGACAATACAAGCTTAAAAATGGAATATCTCTTGATCTTGAGCTAATATTTTAAAACGAAACCACTGTGTGGCACCGTACAACTATATTCTACAACCCTAAATTAAATTGGGGTGTCTAGGTGTTTTTTTCTGTGTCATTTAAAAAGTTAAAATTTTACTTAAAGTGTCATCGAGCAATCGGTAATATGGAGATCTTCACTATATCCGGTCATTATCGACTTGGAAAAAGTGCAATTTGGAAAGCACTCACCTGGTTAGGTGGTATTATAATATCGATTGGAGTACCCAGCGGTAAATGAAACGAAGTACCTATTTAGTAATCCATGACATCAGTATGACATTGTAAGCGAGGATCTAAGAACTTAAAATGTAATGCGTGTGTAATGTCAAAAAACATCGTGCACTCATTATAACTCCGATTACAATGCTATTGAAATGACACCTACTGACACCGTCACTTACTTCGTAATCAAGCGTGTTATCAAGCTCTCATAAAACTCCGCTTATAATGTAATTGTAACTGAAATGACCCTTACTGACATCTTCCCTTACTTTGTAAGCAAAAGCGCACCGATTGAATGGCCTCTGACACTTCTGTGTAAATGTAAGGCGGAACATAAGCGAGAGTATCATCACTGATTGCTAATAAATATAGCTGACATCAGCGACTACGTAATGGGTATTTCTACTGCTGGGTATCTACCAGTGATCTACGGCGATAGGAGTTTTCGCCACTACTGGTGTACTCGCTGTTTATGCGGCTGCGGTAACAAACTGCTTGGATATTTTTGTGCCTTTTGTTATATTGTTTTCTTTTACCGGGATAATTTGCCACCGCATCAAAAAACCATGAACCAAAAAATTATTCTTTGTTGTGTGAGCTTTTTCTATGGTGGTGGTTAAGCACGACGACGAAGAAACACAAACAAAAATATTACGAAGAAGAATACGACGTCGGTGCGATCGCCACCAACATACTAACCGCCTCGCTGTCGATTTGTTACGTTTTTTTGCTTATGTTTTGGCGACAAATGTTAAAACTAGTTCATTAGGCCGACAAATTTCCAACAGAAACAAAAGAGTTTTAAAATGTCAGATCATACATTTGTTTTAGACAAAACTATTGAACTTTTTCATTGCATTTTCCTGACCTATAAAGAATGTCTCCAAAAAATAAGCAAAAAAGAAAACGGTACAAATCCACAGCGAGGCGGTTAGTACAGTAGACTACGGATAAGTGCACATCGGTTTTCGCGGGACTTTTTGTGCACTTATGCGGTTTTTGCATTTATACAACAGTCGGATAAGTGCACAACTATTGCATATATACAAACATTGCATAAGTGCACGATTATTGCATTTATACAAACATTAGATTATTTTTATTAATCTGTAACACCAGTTCAGTTTGGACGGAACTTTAAGGAAATAATTAAAATATAAAGCTGTTTAATGTTTTTATTTATATTTGGTTTGCATTACATAACAGGTTTTTAATAAAAACTTATAAAATCAGTTCAGTTTAACGTAAAAAAAATCACAAATTCACAGTTCTGTGCCAAAGCTGTTAATGAATCATTGCAATTATATTTTGCAACATTGTTTTTGCAAAATACATATTAAATTGCACTCAATTCGATTCACATAAACCACGTGTGCTGAAAAGTCTGAAATCTTTAATTGAATCGTGTTTTCAGTTCCTACCTTATATTTTTTTTCTCCAGTTTCTCTAAATCATAATCTACATTTATGTAGTATGAGAGATTTGCATTTATGCATGCAAAGTTGTACTAAAAAAGAACTTTCAGGTTAGCAAAAGTTGTGCATTTATCCGGTTTTTGCATTTATGCGTGTTGCACTTATCCGTGTATTTTTGCATGTAAACGTATAAAAAAGGCTAAAGGCTTCAAGTTCCAGTGCACTTATGCGGTTTTTGCATTTATGCGATGTGCACTTATCCGTAGTTTACTGTATGTTGGTGGCGATCGCACCGACGTCGTATTCTTCTTCGTAATATTTTTGTTTGTGTTTCTTCGTTGTTGTGCTAAACCACCACCATAAACAGGCACACACAACAAAGCGTCACATTTTTGTTTTTGGTTTTTTTGATACGATGCTAAACTATTGCAACAAAAAAAGTAAACACCAAAAAGAGCTTTACTCCACCGCATCAGTTTTCGTTCGATATTTCGAACAGTTGCGTATGAAAAATACTAAGTACGGACGCGGTGCACCGGCGGTTGCGGTATATCGGTGCTGATCTCTGGTATCTACTAATGGCGTATCAAAAAGCATCATGAGAGCTTGGCAAACATTAGGACAACTTAACACATTGGTTTTCACAAGCAATCGCTTATCTCGCAAAAACTATTTGAAGTTATGTTTTTACTGTACTGGTGCAGACTTTTACATCAATAGTCTAATTTAAAATATGTACCATCGGTAATGTTAGACCGAATACCAATTTCACCATGTATAATAGATTAATCGAATATTCCTAACACTAAATTTTAAATCCTTTTTGTTTATCGTCTATTCGAATTTAAATACATATTCGCGAACAACATACAACGTTACTACCATGTATTGGCAGTTTGTATTTCCACATTTATTGGGATATCCCCAATAGAGGGTTGTTTTTGTTCACATGTAAATGAATGTATATATTACATAACGAAAACGCTGTCACCCACATTGTCATCTTCTCTTTCTTTTCACCATACCTCCTTTCATATGTCATATATTGAAAGGATGTCATCATGTGTACTCGTATGTCATTGTTAAAACCACATTTTAATGTCTTCTTTTTATAACTTTTTTTTTTCGGCTGTTTGACACTTCTAATGGCTCTTGATGCCATTTTGGCGATGACGCCATCGGCAAAAGTGAACTGCTCCATTACAGCAAAAAATGTTCTTTTCATTGCTTTGAGTATTTTTTTTATTGAAGAAGAATACAAAAATTCAATTTCCACAAAATTTGTAAAACATTCAAAAAGAAGAAACATCTACATGTTCATGCTTCTATCCTTTGGCAAAAGTATCAAAGGAATTTATGTGTGCGTTTGTGTGTAAACTTTGTTAAATAATTATGAACCCTTTTTATTGACTTATTAGCTAAAAAAAAACGCCACTTCCAAAGGGCAAATTAGCATTAATTAGTCTAATGGGCGGGCACTACCCCATTTCATGAGAAAATATTTAATTGAATGTAATTGTGTAGCAACAAGTTGATTTCAAAACCAATTTTAATTTAAGAGCATAACATCTCAGACTAAGAAAAAGTAAGAGCAATTAAAATAGCAAAGCGAAAATAGAATTTCGTCAATATGGAGTTATGCCAAAACTTAGGTGACAAGATCGATACAAAAGCTACTACATATATGGTAAATATTGTAGTTTATTTATGACAAAATCAAGAAGATATAAAATTGTTTTTGTCGAAAGACATAATATGCATAATATGCATTGTACAAGAACATTACATAAGTTGTCTAATTAATTGTATGTGTAAATATTTCTTACCACCTTATCGAGTAAGTTAGATATTTATCACCAAGTTTGCAATGACGGAATGATTTTGCATTAGCGAGATTCAAAAGGAACAGGGGGCAGCATCAAATGCATTACCCCGGATCTGTTGCCTATTTTTGACAGATGTAAGACATAGGAAGTAGCAGCAGTGCGTATATTGATTGCTGCGGCACGAGCTTTTTAACTTGACCCAGAAGTATATCATAAATCGGAATTTCCGTCGAGATGCCCGTACACTCGACAAACCATACTGGCCTAGAATAGAAGGTGATAAAGTCACAGTCAACATACCAGTCCAGGTCAAAATTAATATCAAGAAATTTTGTTTGGCTCAATTGAAGGAAAACCAACCCAGAGATGGCTACAAGGATTACCTTGAAGTCCGTTTATTGTTCCTTGTTGAAAATATTCACAATCGTCTTTACAGTCCCATCAGTCAGGCTCGATAGATGGCCAAAGGCATACACCACCCAAAAATGTTTTTGTTTTGAAACTATCTCGGTTTTAGCAAAATAGAATTAAATGGACTTCGCGATGTTTCCATTTTCATCCAGAGCAATTGAAATTCCAAATAATGATTTAATTTTTTTGAAAGTAATTGCTGGTTATCATTCCGTTGATAGCATTGTGTCGCAGAAATTGGTAAAGAGATTCTGTGGACATCTCTGGTATCTAAGTGGACAAGCCGTTGGTCTTGCATTATTTAATCCGAATACCCCCTCTGACATTAAGCGAAAAATGGCGAATGCAACTCGTATATTTGAAGAAAGAGGGATACTAGTCTGAATTATGAGACGATGAGAAGGAAGAATCGTGCGACGAAGACAGCGAGAATGAAAAGGTCGTGGATGATATCGAGGAAGAAGAAGACGATGATAAGAAAATGATGTGGAGAATAGCAGCGTCATTGGCAACCAAGATCGGGCGCGTCCAGTACATGTTGTTGTCTTTGAAGGTGTAAAAAGAATTACCTTGACATCGAAATAAGTGAATCAATAACTCACGAACAACGATTTGAACCATTACGTCACATCTGAGACACCAAAATTTCGCTCGCTTCGGATTGTTGAGAGATTTCATTGTTACCGATTCAGAAACATGGGAAGAGCGCGAAGACTACCAGCAAGCCCAAGAAATGTTGTGTAAATTACATGTTGCCAATGACGTTAAAAGAGGACTACTGCAACGTGTTTATCCCTAACGTAAAGCAACAAATATTCTTGCTTCAGGTCGTTGCCGAAAGACGGAAAAAATCATAAAAATAAATTAATTTGATTAAAATTTTTTAATTATTTAGACATCTTTTGGGATCCCCCCTTAGGGGCTAAAGATTAGGGGTAGGTATGTTGGGAAAAAATTTTAGGAGGGAATACTAGTGGAGGTCGGTCATACATTCTACCCCTCTAGGAGGTATCATTGGAGCAGCATGAGCTAATTTCATAAAAAAATTAGGAAAATACCAAAAAATTGTATGGGGACCACCATAAGGGTTGGAGATGGAGGATAGATATGTTATGTTCTAAGAAACTGTTGGGGTTGCAAAAATATTGAGGATCTTGGTGGAAGCAAAATTTTAAAAAAAAATTATGGGGACCACCTTAAGGGTTAAAGATAGTGTCACGTTTGGGGCAGTTAGAGCGGTGGAAGCAAAATTTAAAAAAAAATTTAATTTTTGTATGGGAGTCCCCTTAGGGTTTGGAGATGGGGGCTAGGTATGTTTGGGGAAGGTATTTTTATCGCACCCCTACTGTTGAACCAATTATGGATAATTTCCCAGAATACATTTTTAAAGTCTTCATTTTTTTAATTTCTTCGTCTTTTCATAATAGTTTTTTTTGAGTATAAGTCTGGTCTGCGGGGCGACATATTCAATTATCCATATGATTTGGGTATCACTTTTTACTCAATATTTCGCGACCTGCACCAATCGAGTTGGAGTCGTCACATCTTGTTAGGCGAAAGTGTACATTGTACCACAGCTGAGAAAAATTCTTGATAAAGCTGATGAAACGTCCCAGCATTTCGTACGCAAACAGTAGCCTATGAGCATGAACTACAGGTATTACAGTCTGTACCATTTGCTCTAGTATGGATGTATCTGTAAATCTTTGAAAAAAATTGCGATGTAATGATTTTTTAGGAACATTAAAAATCTAGAGTACTCACGACAAGACTCTCTTGCGCATTGAGGTTCATGGTCGGTCGAATTGTGGTTGATTCATTGTTGAACCAGTCCCGCCAACTGTCAACATAATCCATTTCTCACAACTCTTGTAAAACAAATTCTATTAATAATAGAAAAGATCTTGAACCGAACAATGAAACCAAACTCATTATTTGCATATACAGATCAACAATACAAAACAAGAGAAATCAATACACGGGAGGTACACTGGGTTGGCATTTGTTGCCAAAAACAATTCTATGCAATTTTGCTCGATGGACAAAGCATAGACAAGAGCTTGTGTGGATTATGTTGACGTGTGGTCTTCGTTGATACCATTTTCGCACCAGTGTGTGTGAGCTTTACATTGATTGTTTGAATCTTTTAACACTTAAGGTTGTGATAATGAGTGGAGAAGGCACAGCAAATAGCTATCTGCCCTGCCAGGTGTCAACATAATTAATTTCACACAACTCTTGTAAAACAAATTCTATTAGCAATAATAGAAAAGATCTTGAACCGAACAATGAAACCAAACTCATTAATTAAACCAGTCTCCTCGAACTTCTGCACTGAACTCATTATACCATCACCCTTAGGGATGAGGGTATATATCATTTGATACGAAAAAAAGTGTAATGCCTTAAAGGAGACGAGTTAGACCTCAAGTATCTTAAGACCAAATTCGTTTCAGAAGTTTTTAAGAAGAATGAGCTATGTCCGTCTGTTTGGCTGGTTGGGATTGGGATTGTAAATGGGCAGAATAGGCCGACCCCTTCTGATACCTCCCATACAAAATTACCTACTTTTGGGTAATTAATATTTCTTCCATAGCTGCCAACCAGACCATCGGAGGATATCTTAATTTGGTCAGATTATTTATCTTGCAATATTAGACAAACCCTAAGGAAGCCGAAACCTTTGCCACAACCCTTCTGGTACCTCCCATACAAAATGACATATTTTTGGAAAATTAATATTTCTCTCATAACTTTCACGCGGACACTTGGGGGGTTATGAAAATTGGTCGATAAATTAATGTTGTAATAGGAGGCGAAAACTCAGAGAGCCTAACTATTTGACACACCCCTTCTGGTACCTCCCATACAAATGACCGAACTCACCCCCATAACTTTACATATACATCTTTTTTGGAAGTAAATTGAATTCATTCAAATTTGGCGTATGATGTCGCTTATGAAAATTAGACTCAGGAATGAACATGGACTATATCGGTTCACGCCTTCCGGTACCTCCCATACAAAATTACCTATTTTTTGAAAATTAATATTTTTCCCATAACTTCTAAACGGACACTTATGGGGTAATAAAAGTTGGTCGGTTAATTTATCTTGTGATAGGAGGCAAAACTTCATAAAACCTAACTATTTGATACACTCCTTCTGCAATCTCCCATATAAATAACAGATAATGCCCCTTTTACATGCATATCATTTTTGTATGTACACTAAATTCAGACAAATTTTGCCAAGGAAAACGTTTATTGAACGTTGATTTACGAAAAAACTAAGACACGTTGTGCTGCTGCTAATTGTACCTAAAAATCTACTAATTTCAACAACTCAAGGCGTAAACAATATCTTATATTGGATGATAGTATTTATCAGTCAGTTTACCTGACTGAAATTTCTGTACTGGTTTTCTAATCAATTGAATCGATGAAACATAGTCGAAGAATCGGAGTTTCGTTATTTCACGCGTACGCAGAATGCACGTTGTACTTTGCTGAATGATGTCGTGGAATTGAATGCCCAATGGCTGCTTTAAATTTCTTGACCACTCCACCCACTCCGCCGTTGCTGCTCGTAGCATCTACCGATTCAAATAATAACGGACTTTCGGTCCAATATATAATATTTCATTTTTGTGACCAAAAATACTGTACAGCTAAGATATTTAAAGAGACGAATAAATAACGTATGTAAAGTAACGAAATTGTGCATCATTTGTTTTACACTCGTGGTCATATTTATTCAAAATATACATAAAAACTTTTTACTATAAGTTCAGAATGTAAGTAATAACACAATGTTACAAAATTTCGGTAAAAACTGAATGCTGAGATTTGTTTTAAGTTAAGAATTATTTATTCAACTCTTACCGCGTGTAAATATATCTAACATGTATGCACCTCAAATACATAATAAATAGAAATGTATATATTACTGTTGAAAAGAAATAGATCTACACTTACTAATGACCATGATTTCCACTAAGACATAATACTTCCGATGAATGTGTCATGAAAAAGCAGCAACTGCTCAATTATATACAGTGAACACGCGATATATAATATTACAAAAATTAACTTGTATACGCTATTACGCTATGTCACCTGTCTGAATTGTAGACTCGTCATTTTCTCTTAACATTCTCATTTATGAATCCTCTTGTAATATTTTACAATGTAATATTTTCGAAAATCACACTTGTAGATAACAAAAGGCCTAAATCAACTAATTCTGACATTTCCAAAATATTTAAATGAAAAGTCCCAGGATGTAAGCAGTATGCCGGCTTCATTTCTTTGAAAATGTGGAGAAAAAGTTAAAAATCCAAACATTTTAACCCATACCTTACAAGCCAATCACATTTTTAAAATGGCCCATATACCCCTTTTAAATAGCCTCGATGCATGCATAGCAAAAAACTTACTCATCTCTAAAAGTCAGTATAATATCTCAGAATAAATTTGGATATTGCAGTTTTGCCACAAAAGTTGCGTTCCGGTAATTCCTTAACAAATGATCGAATTATCTAAGATATTTTTATGTGTGTTCACAGAAAACTCTTATTTAATTCTTGCATGGGAATGAAAATAGACTGCATTATATCGCCTGTTCTAGTATCTCCCATTTAACTTGGCATATTTAAGGATATGAATAGTTTTTTAATAACAATTTTCTGAACTATCAACATTTGTCGGTTACTTTACTTTGTAATAGTCGACAAAACATGCTGTTGTTGTGCTCTTGTATTAATAATATTGATAGTTATAAGTTATGCTCATTAGACTGGCCATAGCGTTATATAGAAAAAACCAGTACAGAAATTTCAGTCAGTTAAACTGACTGATAAATACCATCACCCAATATAATATATTGTTTAAGTCTTGAGTTATTGAAAATAATCGATTTGTAATTAAAACCAGTTAGAAAGTTTCAGTCGGGCAACCCGACTTACATTTACCCTTACCCTCAGTAAAACAAATAATTTTCTATTTTATTGATATTATTACTCGATTTCGAAATTGGGCGGAGTGGTACATTTATATGGGAGGTACGTGAAGGGGTGTGTTTAGGCTCCAGATTTATTCTCCATAACTTTATCCTGTTATAGCTTTACTAAATACAGAATTTGCGCACGATTGCGTTGGGTGTACTGATATTATTACTACATCCCAAAAGTGGGCGGAAAGGTACATTTGTATGGGAGGTACCATAAGGGGCGTGTCTAGACTTCCAATTTTTTCTCCAAAACTTTGTCCTGTTATAATATAACAAAATACAGAATTTGGGCACGATCGTGTCGAGTGTATTGATATTATTACCCTATTTCTAAAGTGGGCGCAGTGGTACATTTGTATGGGAGGTACCAGAAGGGGCGTGTCTAGACTTCCAGATGTTTTCTCCAAAACTTTATCCTGCTTAAACTTTACCAAATACAGAATTTGGGCACGATCGCGTTAGGTCTTTTAATAATATTAATCGATTTCTAAAGTGGGCGGTACCAGATGTGTATGGGAGGTACCAGATGGGGCGTGAATAGACTTCCAATTTTTTTTCTCTAAAACTTTATCTTGTTATAGCTTTACTCAAAATAGAATTTGGGTACGATCACGTTTAATTTATTGATATTATTTCTCCATCTCTATAGTGGGCGGAAAGGTAGATTTGTATGGGAGGTACCAGAAGGGGCGTGGCTAGGCTTTCAAAATTTTTTCCAAAACTTTATCCTGTTATAGCTTTACTAAATACAGAATTTGGGGACGATCCCTTAGGGTGTATTTATATTATTACTCGATTTCTAAAGTGGGCGGAATGATGACTTTGTATGGGAGGTACCAGAAGGGGCGGGGCCATGTAGCCCATTTGCAATACCGTAAGTAGTTTTGAGAAAATAATAACTCGTGCAAAATTTCGAAACATTTGGTTGCGTCTTTCGAAAGTTATCGTGCGAACCAGCCGGACAGCCACCCGACAGACAGACAGACAGACAGACAGACAGACAGACAGACAGACAGACAGACAGACAGACAGACGGACATGGCTCAAACGACTTAAAAAGTCATGAATCGAATTTGGTTCAAAGAAACCTAGGGTCTAAAGTGACTCCTTCTATGTGTTACACTTTTGGGTCGTATCCAATGATATATACCTTCATCCCTATGGGTGATGGTATAATTAAAAATGTGAAATCCAAAAGTTTTCGCACTGAAAAATATGAGGTTGGGGATAAAAATAATTATGAACATTTTTTTTTTTTTAAATCCGAGTACATTCGGGTTGAGCCAAACTTTTATTACATTACCCATTAAGGCTGAAGTGCAGAATATGGGGCGGGAGCCCGACTAAAAATCAAAAATATGCCATTGTCTTCATCTTGGTCCCCAAACATCGGAATGGTAGGACAACGTTGGCGCTCAGGCCCATGGGGCCCGGGGGGTCAAAAAAGGGGCTCCTTTCGGTTCTATGATGACCCCCCAGGTGCGGGTACTCAAGTGAAAGATATTTTCGAGACGAATCCAACGATGTTATTAAGGATCCTACGGGTCTCCTGGACCGAGTTAGAGCCATTTCCGGGATATACCATAAAAAAAAAAATATTTTTAAAAAAATTTACAAAATTTTAAAAAAAAAATTTGCGTGCGGCGCTACTGAAGCCAACATAGGCGTACCGTCATTTCGCCCAATGTCATTTCGCCCAAAAACTACCATGACATATCGCCCAAAACATGTCATTTCGACCAAAAACCTAACTACAAAATGACATGTCGCCCAAATGCTATGACAGAAGACCCAACTCAATTTTTTTGGGCGAAATGTTAGACTCATGACGACGGCACGCCCTGCTGCATACGTCGCAGTCAGTCTTGTACTATCTCTCTGGAATTATTAAAAGACGAATGCGGTGGGGGGCACGCCCCGTAGTAAGACCCGCTACTCTCTCTTTCTCTGGCATTATTAAAAGACTAATGCGGTGGAGGGCACGCCCTCCCCAGAGAGAGAGTACACGTATGCAGCAAGGCGTGCCGTCGTCATGAGTAGGAACCTAAAAATAACATCGTTGGATTCGTCTCGAAAATATCTTTCACTTGAGTACCCGCACCTGGGGGGTCATCATAGAACCGAAAGGGGCCCCTTTTTTGACCCCCCCGGGCCCCATGTGCCTGAGCGCCAACTTTGACCTACCATTCCGATGTTTGGGGACCAAGATGAAGACAATGGCATATTTTTGGTCTTAATCGGGCTCCCGCCCCATATTCTGCACTTCAGCCTAAATGGGTAATGTAATAAAAGTTTGGGCTCAACATGGAGGTACTCGGAATTAAAAAAAAAAAAAAATATGCATAATTATTTTTATCCCCAACCTCATATTTTTCAGTGCGAAAAATTTAACTTTTCAATAAAATTTCCACTATGGCCACTCTAATGCTCATCCTACTCAAAGTTAGCTCAATTTTCTTTATAAATTTTCCTATGAAGCCTTTAAGTCTTATAGTTTTATTTAAAGTTTTTAGCCTTCGTAGTCAATTCAATCCAATCTTTTCAATATAAGTTTTAAAATGTGCGATAATTTTATAAAAATCCATATTATTTTTATACCATCACCCTTAGGGATGAAGGTATATATCATTTGATACGAGCCCAAAGTGTAACACATAGAAGGAGTGACTTTAGACCCTAGGTTTCTTTGAACCAAATTCGATTCATGACTTTTTAAGTCGTTTGAGCCATGTCCGTCTGTCTGTCTGTCTGGTGGCTGTCCGGCTGGTTCGCACGATAACTTTCGAAAGACGCAACCAAATGTCTTGAAATTTTGCACGAGTTATTATTTCTCCAAAACTACTTACGGTATTGCAAATGGGCTACATGGCCCCGCCCCTTCTGGTACCTCCCATACAAATACATCATTCCGCCCACTTTAGAAATCGAGTAATAATATCAATACACCCTACGGGATCGTCCCCAAATTCTGTATTTAGTAAAGCTATAACAGGATAAAGTTTTGGAAAAAATTTTGAAAGCCTAGCCACGCCCCTTCTAGTACCTCCCATACAAATCTACCTTTCCGCCCACTATAGAGATGGATAAATAATATCAATAAATTAAACGTGATCGTACCCAAATTCTATTTTTAGTAAACCTATAACAGGATAAAGTTTTGGAGAAAAAAATTGGAAGTCTATTCACGCCCCATCTGGTACCTCCCATACACATCTTGTACCGCCCACTTTAGAAATCGATTAATATTATTAAAAGACCTAACGCGATCGTGCCCAAATTCTGCATTTGGTAAAGTTTAAGCAGGATAAAGTTTTGGAGAAAAAATCTGGAAGTCTAGACACGCCCCTTCTGGTACCTCCCATACAAATGTACCACTCCGCACACTTTAGAAATAGGGTAATAATATCAAAACACTCGACACGATCGTGCCCAAATTCTGTATTTTGTTATGTTATAACAGGACAAAGTTTTGGAGAAAAAATTGGAAGTCTAGCGACGCCCCTTATGGTACCTCCCATACAAATGTACCTCTCCGCCCACTTTAGGAATGTACTAATAATAACAGTACTCCCAAGGCAATCGTGCCCAAATTTTGTAATTAGTAAAGCTATAACAGGATAAAGTTTTGGAGAAAAAAATTGGTAGTCTATTCACGCCCCATTTGGTACCTCCCATACACATTTGGTACCGCCCACTTTAGAAATCGATTAATATTATTAAAAGACCTAACGCGATCGTGCCCAAATTCTGCATTTTGTAAAGTTTAAGCAGGATAAAGTTTTGGAGAATAAATCTGGAAGCCTAACCACACCCCTTCTCGTACCTCCCATACAAATGTACCACTCCGCCCACTTTAGAAATCCAGTAATAATATCAATATAATAGAAAATTAGTTGTTTTACTGAGGGTAAGGGTAAATGTAAGTTGTGTTGCCCGACTGAAACTTTCTAACTGGTTTTAATTACAAATCGGTTAATTTCAATAACTCAAGACTTAAACAATATCTTATATTGGGTGATGGTATTTATCAGTCAGTTCAACTGACTGAAATTTCTGCACTGGTTTGACTATATTCTAGCATTGCAGTTTCATATGTATATTTCGCATATGTATGTTTCTCATATATTCAATAAAATTTATTCGATATCACTTAAAAACAAGTCTGGTATAGTCGATATCCACTGCGTACTACATACAGTTATTTTTCATATTTTATTTTAGATTCGTCTTAAGCTTCTTTTAAGAGTCATCTCAAAGCATGTAAATAAATAAGTTATTTCCTGATGCGGAAATATAATAAAGGTACATATGTACATAATGTTTTTGCTTTTACATGTTATTCTCGCAGAATAGCGTACTAGAATAAAATCAATATATGTTATGCAGAAATGCAAATACATTCAATATGATAGAATTCTTATGGGAGCAAAGTAATTCACAATGTCATCAGAAATTGAGAATAAAATGCAAATAAACAAAATCTATGTATGTACTGCATCAGGTGCATATGGGAAAATAAAGAGGTTTTTAGGGCTATGCAAATGCCTACATAAAGTTTTTAAAGGAAAGGAAGTTGTTCGAAATGTTTTTGAAGCCAGGAATATTAAAGTATATTTTATTTTTACCATATTTTAAAATAACAAAACGGTCCAGAAATTAAGCTCGACCTACTAAATGGATTAGAAAATTGGCGCAGAAGTTCGAGGGAACGGGTTTAACAATACAGTACAACATTTATAATCTCATTGATTTGGGACTCAATTCTGAGAACTGCAGGTGAAAGTAGCCCCAAAGAGAAGTTACATGCCATAATAATTTAATATCGATTTAAAGTAAGTAAGTATCGTATAGGGGAATTTGTCACGTTTAAGGGTCTTTTGTTTGACAAACCATAAATACTTAATGGTGGCGTATGATTATCATAAGTAATATTCCACGTAAACCATACACCGTGGAGAACAACAGTTTTATTGTAACTGCTACAAAATAAACCTAGTTCAAAATCATTTGATGAATGCAAGTAAGTAAGTACACTTAATCAAGTCAAATTTTTACCAATAACTAGCTGACCCGGCAAACGTTGTTCTGCATACTTTACATTTGCAACTCAAATGTTATTCCTTTTTTAAAGTTTACACTAAGAATATTTTAGGAAAGCCTGCCGCCGCCAGCTTCCGGCCGCGCTATGCGCTCTTCTCCACCTGATCGAAATAAATATTCCTACCGTATATTCATGTGTAGTGCTAAGTACCCAGGGCTATTCTGCGTTTCGATTACGTCCCCGCATTCCGCTACGCACGGATCGTAAATTGGTATTCCAGCAAAAAACTGAATCGAAAGAAAATGAGGAAGCAAGTGTGTATTCACAATAAGCTGTTTTGTCAGTGGAACGGAAAATAACGAAATAAAACATATAAGCAATTGTGTAAAAATTGTTAAGTAAACTGCAAACAAAGCAAAAACCAAGGGGAGTAATGCGCTGCAAACGACATTCGCCTCCTCCGGTGCTCATTCTCTCCTGCCTGTTGTGGGAGAGCTGTTACGTGACCTTTGGTTGGCGCTAAGGTGTTTCCGCAGCTAGCTCATTGCGATCTCGGGTTAAGGTTCCAACCCTCACCTCAGACCAAGGACACTCACAACTGAAAAACAATTCAAACGAAAATAAACAAAACACTTACAATCACAATGGTGACACACTTCAGAAGGAGAAAAGATGGATATTTCTCCACATAGCCCTCCCTACCTTGACCATAACATCTTTCCCTTCGCAGTTTCGTTATGGCCCCAAAAACACACACAAACACTACATTTACCACATCACATTAACCAGCCCTTCAAAAAAAAAAACTTAGCTAGACATGGTTAGATTTCCTTAACAATTCACATAATTTATTATAATAAAAAAAAATTAAACAAAAACAAAAAAAAGTAAAATACAGTTAAAACAACATCAAATAAAAACCTTATACTATCTGTGCTAATCAAATTATACACTACTACAAAAAAAAACTAACCTAAGGACCTACAAAGTATCCCAAGAGATTTAACTCCTTTCTGAGTTCAAATTCAAAACAAACAAATAAAACTGACACTTTCGCTACCTAAATGAGCTCGTTTAGATGGGTGTAATTGAGACCACTTTGTCTCCGAACAAGACAAGAAAAAAAAACACAACGTTAAAATTTCCCCTACACTTTGTACACCCTTATTACAAACAATTAAATAAAATATGAAATATAACTTAACCTACATTAAAATCAAAAAAAAAATAACGGCCAAACAAAAATTATATAAAAAAAACAATAAACAAAGATAATAGAAAATCAAAATAACTCAAACCAAGAACTTAAAATTTACTTAAAACTAATATTCTTATTTATTATTGAATTCGAAATTCATATTTTCATTTAAATTTTCATGTTTTTTTTAATAGCTTATTTTTTTTTCTTTAAATTTTATATTTTTCTAAATAAATTTTCATCTCTTATCACTAAAATTATTTTTTCTTAAATCTCTCTTTCTTTTTCTAATACTTTTCTTTAGCTTATTAAACCTTATTTTTTACGATGCTTTTCTTTTACTCATTATACTTTCGTATATTGTAATATTTGTTTTCAATTAATTGTTTAAATTATTTTCTTCTTCTCTTTAATTTCAGGTTCATCGACTCGGATACGTCTTGCGTGGTCTATTGCATTGACTTGGAGTCGTAAAATGTATTTCCTTTTAAGGTAAATGTTTTTATTTTTAATTTTCTCAAGAATAATTGTTCTCTTATTTCAGGTACACTTGGCCACGGAGGTTACCCTCCCAGAAGACCAACAAAATCGCTGACTGCCGCTTGACCTAGCGGGGCGTTTGCAATTGTTTACAGTGGTTACCTGAGTGTCCGGTATGTTAATTACTCGCTTTTTTTTTTTTTAAAAAAAAAACCTTTGGCTGAATCCTCGTATTTGTTTCTTTCTATGCACTTTGGGATATCGAGAAAACGGGCATCAAGATGATTTCTGCCCTCTGTCCTCTAATGTAATCGTTCCCGAGGAGCATATACGTTTCCTTATCCTCAATCACACGGAGCAGCACCTATTCAAATAGTATACACATTTAAAGAAAACTATTTTTTTCACTTTCTTCAGGTACATTTGTCTTTACCTTTTTATTCTTTAGCACACTGATTAATAAATTACACAAACACAGATTCAAATTATATACGTAACGATTTTTTTTTTACTTTTTGCGGCACACACAGTAAGTTTCTATCTGTTCAGGATTCGACTGTTCTTCTTCTGACACAATCATTGCCTCCTCTCCTTTTATACCTGTAAATTTTTGCACCCACTCCCTTAAATTTTCGCGCCTTCCAAGCATTTTCCTATCATCTTTATTTTCCTTCCATTCCTTGACATTTTGATCGAGCGCAAATATAAGTGTCAAAATACTTTCTGCCCCTTTGATCTGTTCTAAGCGATCTGGCTACGCACACCAGTCGCTACTAATCTATTACAATTTTACAATCTGTTCATTATTCATATTCTCTCGCCACAGCCGCACGTGCAGACGCCCAAACATTCGCAACACCACGCCAATGTGTTGCGAATATAAAAAACACATTGGCAAATTGTTATACCCACTCCACAGTGGCACCGATACTCCCTGTCTGCACGTCCAGGCGCCCGAACATTCGCAACACCACACCAATATGTTGCGAATATAAAGAAACAGTGGCAAATTTTCCTTTACCCCCTACACGGTGGCGCCGAGTCTCCCTGTCTGCACGTCCCGGTGCTGGAGCTTTTAACATCGACCATTCAGTCGTGGCCCAAGGAGGACCCTCCCGCAACAAAACTCCGGGTCTTGTGGGGTACCAAAAAAAAGAGACGGTGTGCGAGAGGGTTGGAACCTTAACCCGAGATCGCAATGAGCTAGCTGCGGAAACACCTTAGCGCCAACCAAAGGTCACGTAACAGAGCTTCCGCTTGATATAGCATTTCCAGTCCGTCCAAACCTAAATAAAAAAAGTATTTTATGAAATACAAACTAAAATGTCATACATACCTTCTTCCATGCGTTCACATCTTTACTTGGTGACCCTATTGCATTTAGCCACATCGCACTTCTTCCCAAAATGCCTGTAAAGCCTCCTTTGGTCTGGAGTGGAAGCCTCCAGCAATATCGGTATTTTTGGCGATGAAAGCCAGCAGCTTCTCGTATTGCGCGGGAGTTGTTGTTTTTGACCTGTAATAAATGAAATAAACATCAGAAATCAGTAAAAAGAAATAAAAAACATTTATCTATTTGATACTTACATTTTTCTAAATACTTTTTTATATTTTGTATTTTTTTACGCAAACTCCGTCAGCTAAATTACAACTTACAAAAACGTAACTACGTTCGTAATGTAGAATAGCTACAATCGAAAGAAAAGCGGAACGGAACGGAACGCAGAATACCAGAGTTGTCAAAACGGAGAAAATCCGTGCGTAATCGAAACGCAGAATAGGGCTGACTATCTGTGTATAAAATTTGATTTCTTCACGACTAAATACATTTGTGACACTTCATCTCCCTTACTGATCGAAAATAATAATTTTGTCTGTATATTCTTAACTTTATTGCCAAGTACTATTAGTGCATCGAATTTTGTCGCTATATAGCTAAAACAATTTTTACCCCGCTCACTTACCTAAACTAAAAATGTTGTCTGCACATTCATATCTGTAGTGCCAAATACCATCTGTGCATTGAATTTTGATGCTCTATGGATAATAAATACATTTGTCACGCTAATTTTACCAAATAATCATATATAAAGCTTTGGTCTATATATTTATACCTGCAGTGGCAATTATTTTACGTGTTTTGTGTTTTATTTCTCTGGGCCTAAAAAATACTTTTAAACTGTTTTTTGAGGAGTTCTTTCTTTGTAAAAAAAACCCCACCGGGCCCATTTGTACATAAAACTGTTTGTCATGATCAAAAAAATATACATTATAAATTTCAGGGAAATCCATTCAAATTTTCATTCAAATTCACGATATAAATCCACACCAGCGCCACCCATCGGGTTAATTTGTACATACAACTTTTTCTTATGATCAAACAAACATACATTCTGATTTTCAGACAAATTGATCCCTATTTACTTACTTACTTAGCTTGTACTTCTTTGCAATCGCAGTGGATTACATACCGCACGTAGAAAAATATTATAAGAGCCTCGATCTTCTGCGCTTCTTCTCCAGTTAGTCACACCGAGTTGTGTAAGGTTCTCAGTAACCTTGTCTTTCCAACGGAGTTTTAGTCGCCCTCTTCTGAGCCGTCCATCGAGTTCATTGTCGAAGACTTTTCGAGCTGGAGCATTTTCGTCCATGCGTACAACATGACCTAGCCAACGCAACCGTTGCAGTGTACAGCTCGTACAGCTAACTCATGATTCATACGACGCCCATACGCCATTTTACGGAGTATTTTTCTCTCGAATACTGCCAGAACCGATTCATCCGCTTGTGTCATAACCCAGGATTTTGAACCGTACATCAAGATAGAAAAAACCAGTATCTGGTATAGCTGGAGTTTTGTCCGTCGGAAGAGGGCTCTGTCATTGAATCGCTTGCTTAGTCCGTAGTAGCATTTAATTGCAAGCAGGATTCTTCTCCGGATTTCTAGGCTGACATTATTTGCTTTGTTGATTGCGGGGCCTAGGTAGACAAAATTATCTACCACCTCAAAATTATAGTTGCCAACGTTCACGCAGTTTCCCAAACGAAAAGATTCTTTGTTCGTTGAAACTAATAACTTCGTTTTGTCCTCGTTCACCGTTAGGCCCAGTTTCGCTGATTCCTTCTGTGTACCTGAGAAGGCTGCAGACACATCCCGCAGTTTTCGACCGATGATGTCTACGTCATCAGCGTACGCGAGTAGCATGTGGCTTTTGTTGAATATAGTGCCACTCGTGTTTACTACAGCTTTTCTCATTATCATCTCCATCACTATGTTGATTTCGATCTCCGTCGCCTTGTTTTAGGCCTCGTCTGGAACAGAATGGCTCCGTAAGGTCCTTGCCAATCTTCACAGAAGACTTCGTGTCAGTCAGCGTCATTCCGCAAAGACATATCAGCTTCGCTGGAATACCAAACTCAGCCATGGCTTCTGCCGTATCGGGCTGTCGAAGGCAGCTTTATAGTCGACGAAAAGATGGTACGTATCAATCTGTTTCTCTTGGGTCTTTTTCAGGATTTGCCGAAGTGTGAAAATCTGGCCAGTTGTTGATTTTCCAGGTCTAAAGCCACAGTGATAAGGCCCGATCAGGTTGGATAACACAGGATTTAGTCATTCACATAGCACATTAGACAGGACCTTACATGCGATGGGTAAAAAGCTGGCTCCGCGGTAGTTGGAGCACACACTTGGATCACCTTTTTTCAGCAAAAGACATAATACGCTTACATTCCAATCGTCGGGCATGCACTCTTAAAGCCAAACCGTGCGCAGGAGCTGGTGCATGCTCGTTATCAGCTCCTCGCCACCGGACTTGAAGAGCTCTGCGGGCAGACCGTCGGCACCAGCTGCTTCGTTGTTTTTCAGCCGCGATATTGCTCTTCTTACCTCGGCTTGATTGATGCTGGGCAATCTAAGCCGACGTCGACAATTGGCGTGATAACTTCACGTGCGCTGCCTTCTGGAACCAGCAGTTGCTGGAAGTGTTCTCTCCATATGTGCAGCACACTCTGCGTATCCGTGACCAAATTTCCATCCTTGTACTTGGGGAGACCATTATCGTATCCATTTGCTCTTACTTTTTGGTAAAATTGTTGGGCCTAACCTCTATTCCTGTATCGCTCTATATCCTCGTTCTCCCGTTCTTCCATCTGACATTTTTTTCGCCTAAATAGTTGTCTCGCCTGTTTTGCTTTCTCCTTGTGCCGTTCCCTAACAGCACGGGTTACAATTGGCTGTAGCGTTGCCCTATAAGCAGCATCATGTTCCTCAGACGCTTTGCGACATTCTTCATCGTACCAGGATTCGTCTGAGCGCCGCTTTTCATATCCTAGCACGGTTGTTGCGGCGGTTGCCATGGAATCCGAAATATGCTGCCACTGTGTTTCGGGAACGTCAGAAGTAGAGGCGTTGTGTCGTGAAAGTTGGGAGAGCTGGTTGGAGTAGGCAGTAGCTATCTCTGGGGTTTGCAGCTTCGCGATGTCCAGCCTTCTTTGTATTTGGTTGCGTGCGTTTTTCGCTCTGCTCAATCTTGTGTGCCTTGGCTGCAACCAGGTAGTGATCCGAGCCAATATTAGCACCACGGATCACACGCACGTCCATGACACTAGATGCATGCCTGCCATCAATTACCACATGATCAATTTGATTTTTGGTGTTTTGATCTGGGAATAGCCAAGTTGCCTTGTGGATATCTTTGTGCTGGAATCTAGTTCCAGCGGTATGAAAAGACAATGGTACTTATTCTCATATCTATCAACTATACCTATGAAAATTCATAAAGATTGCTCGAGATGTTTCGGACAAGAGATTTTATTATATATATTGCGTCTTCTCTCAAAACAACTCAGAGAATTAATTACATAACCACCAACTTATGGTCATTCTTTAAATGTTTGCAATTCTCATCGACATTCATGGGATGCAATTTTGTTTTTCGGCATTTTTTACCTCTATAGACTCCGTATATGAATATATAATTCATGTTTACAATTTTGTATCCTGTAACATATTTGTATGTTATAAAATTAACCAGTACAGAAATTTCAGTCAGTTAAACTGACTGATAAATACCATCACCCAATATAATATATTGTTTAAGTCTTGAGTTATTGAAAATAATCGATTTGTAATTAAAACCAGTTAGAAAGTTTCAGTCGGGCAACCCGACTTACATTTACCCTTACCCTCAGTAAAACAAATAATTTTCTATTTTATTGATATTATTACTCGATTTCGAAATTGGGCGGAGTGGTACATTTATATGGGAGGTACGTGAAGGGGTGTGTTTAGGCTCCAGATTTATTCTCCATAACTTTATCCTGTTATAGCTTTACTAAATACAGAATTTGCGCACGATTGCGTTGGGTGTACTGATATTATTACTACATCCCAAAAGTGGGCGGAAAGGTACATTTGTATGGGAGGTACCATAAGGGGCGTGTCTAGACTTCCAATTTTTTCTCCAAAACTTTGTCCTGTTATAATATAACAAAATACAGAATTTGGGCACGATCGTGTCGAGTGTATTGATATTATTACCCTATTTCTAAAGTGGGCGCAGTGGTACATTTGTATGGGAGGTACCAGAAGGGGCGTGTCTAGACTTCCAGATGTTTTCTCCAAAACTTTATCCTGCTTAAACTTTACCAAATACAGAATTTGGGCACGATCGCGTTAGGTCTTTTAATAATATTAATCGATTTCTAAAGTGGGCGGTACCAGATGTGTATGGGAGGTACCAGATGGGGCGTGAATAGACTTCCAATTTTTTTTCTCTAAAACTTTATCTTGTTATAGCTTTACTCAAAATAGAATTTGGGTACGATCACGTTTAATTTATTGATATTATTTCTCCATCTCTATAGTGGGCGGAAAGGTAGATTTGTATGGGAGGTACCAGAAGGGGCGTGGCTAGGCTTTCAAAATTTTTTCCAAAACTTTATCCTGTTATAGCTTTACTAAATACAGAATTTGGGGACGATCCCTTAGGGTGTATTTATATTATTACTCGATTTCTAAAATGGGCGGAATGATGACTTTGTATGGGAGGTACCAGAAGGGGCGGGGCCATGTAGCCCATTTGCAATACCGTAAGTAGTTTTGAGAAAATAATAACTCGTGAAAAATTTCGAAACATTTGGTTGCGTCTTTCGAAAGTTATCGTGCGAACCAGCCGGACAGCCACCCGACAGACAGACAGACAGACAGACAGACAGACAGACAGACAGACAGACAGACAGACAGACAGACATGGCTCAAACGACTTAAAAAGTCATGAATCGAATTTGGTTCAAAGAAACCTAGGGTCTAAAGTGACTCCTTCTATGTGTTACACTTTTGGGTCGTATCAAATGATATATACCTTCATCCCTATGGGTGATGGTATAATAATATAATTATATGTGAAGCTATGTATTGTGTAGTGAATAATTTAAAATGAATGACATTGTGACTATTTTACGATCATAAATTGATGTCATTTTATACTACATCATTTGTTATAATAAAATCCCTCAAAGTAATAATCCCAATATTATGTAATTTTCCTGTGCAGCACATGCTAGGGGCAGTGATGATGATGATGATATTGCATACACGCACATAATGTCAGGCGACTTTAAGCGAATATATATAAATTTACATACACGTTTTCGTTCCATGTCCTTATATCAACTATACTATTCATACTTTTATGATTAATTTGTGTCATAGGGATGACAGACAGACAGAAAGATAGACAAACACACAAATAAGCGTCATGAGTTAGAATGTCACACATCTGGTGGCGCTGATGATGAAGAAGGGTTATGTAAGCTGTAAGGTCATTATGAAAAAATTTCCCACATTGGACGTAGTAGTGTTTTTTTTAGGGTTTTATTTTCGTTGTTGCTGAGCAAAGCAAAGATATATTTATATTACGTGTATGTGTCAACGTATCCATTTATGTGTGTGTTCCTGCAAAGCTTTCCTGTGGATTAGCTAAGGCGTATTGAAAACCGGCCTTATAACATGCATTCTTTTACATTTTAGATAACAAATTAGATATACATATATAGAACATTCATCTACCTTGTTATAATGTCAAAACTCATTCTTCTGTGTAGATAAATCATAGTTTTGGTTAAATATAACCAAATTTGTGCAATTTTTTTCGTATTTTTTTCAGCATATTAGACACATTGTCAATTTGATCTCCACTTAACTTTGGGTCGAGAAATGTCTGTGTAATATGTAAACCATTTCGCACATAATTTCGGTATTTTCCTTAGGGATTTATAGCTGAATATGGTTAATTAAGTCTATCCAATTAAGTGAATCGGCGCTGTCATAAGAGTTTCAATTACTTTTCAGAAGACACAAAAAAAACACAGGCTTGTTTTGGAATATGTGTCATATATTCTTAGGGTTGCCAGATTCTTGATTTTGATTTTTTTTGATTTACAAGAATTTTTAATGAATTTTGAAAAATTTGGACTCCCTCAAAGTAAAGGCTGATTCACACGCTATCCACCCATATCTCCTATCTTCTGTCAAATCAGTACATTTTGATTTTCTATCCACCTTCCTATAATTCTATATTACTTTGCTATAATTTTGTAGTGTTTGTTTTTGCTTACTCCTACATGTTTTCTAATTAGGCTATCTCGCTCATGTCGTTGAGGGGATATGAGTAGATATGGGTAGATAGCGTGTAAACCATACTTAATGCTCAAAAAAGTGAAAAATAATAATTTCTTCTTCAATTTTTTTTTTGCAAAAGGGCAGGAATAACCAATATTTGTGGCATAATTAGTAAGTAAATTTAGTGCGCATAACTAACAGCCACATTATTGCCGAATATAGTTTAGCACTATCACGAAGTGTGAGTTAGCTGTTGGACAACAACTGATGACGCCTTTTTTCGAGGGACTCACTGATATCGAGAATCTTTTGAGGTCCATAAAAAAAAATTGGTCACCTATCTCGCCAAACTGAGTATAGGGTTTTATTACCCGTCTATGGTAGAATCGAACCTATACTGTAAAATTTTTGTATTTTTTCATTGTTGCACTGTGTAATTTGACAACATTAAACAGCCATTCAAGCAGAAACTCCGGTCGTATAAACCCAAATTTTAGATAAATCGGCTAAAGATCGCCGCCGTCTTGATTTTGTAGAGAAAATCCTTAATGGTTTTAGAAAGCTGTACTGAAACAATGTCAGGTCAGCGACGTAATGCCAAATCGTAACACTAAGTCGTAAAATAAAAAAATCAACACCAGTGTTCCTACTATATTTTTTATACCCTCAACCTTATGTAAGGGGTAATGGTGTACAAACCCTCAGAATATCGAAACTTTTTGCCAAATTCCTTTTGACATCTCCCATACATATCATTTTGTTAGTACACTGAATTTAAACATGTAATAAAAATTGGACCCCGGCAGAGTCTGATCGTGACCGTGATGATGATCAGACGCATTACGGAGCTTCGAATTAATTATTGGTGCATCTCTGTGTCTATAAAAGAGCGGGGCTTATCTCTATTCCATCAAACAACCTTATTACTGAACAATTATAACAGCATTGTGAAAAAGAAACTAAAAAATCTCTTGAAAAATTCATTAAATAAAAAACTAAAATGAATGAGCATGATGCTCAAAAATCACATCAAATAAAAGAAAAAAACAATGATTCACACTTCAATGGAGAAAACAGAAAAAGAAAAAACAGCAACATGATTACAAACACTCAATCTAAACAACATAGAGCTAACTATTACTCAGTACTCGATATTGAGAATGACAAACAATGTGATAAGTCAATTCTACAACAGTTTGAAAAGCATGTTAAAGAATACAAAGAGAAACAAACTAATGAAAGTACATCTCCAAGAGCAAGTGAAATAGAAACAATAACTAATAATAACACTGGGCTTCAGAATCAGCTTAATAAAAAGAAAAAAATTCCACCTATAAATATATTTGATATAGATTCAAAAGAACTTATTGAATTTATCAAGAAAGGTTTAAAAATTAATAACTTTCAAATAAAAGAATTAAGGAATAAAAAATCATTATTTATGAATAATCAAGAAGACTATACGAGAGTTAAGGCATACCTTGAAAAAATCAAAGCAAAGTTTTTTACATATACGCCAGAAGGAGTGAAAACAAAAACATTTATATTAAAGGGTTTAGATAACAATACCAAAGTTGATGATATATTAAACGAACTAATCCAATATCAAGAAGAAGACTTACAGTTCTTAAAAGTTAGTCAATTCACAACAAAATTGTCTATTAAAAATGGTTACAAACTACCAATATATTTAGTGCAAATAAGTCCTAATGCCAATATACACAAACTTAAAAACATAAATGGATTATTGTATCGCCGTATTAAATGGGAACAACTTAAACACCCTGAAATTCCTCAATGCAGGAATTGTCAAGGGTTTTTCCACAGTGCCGCTAATTGTTATCTGCCTACAAAATGTGTGAAATGCGATAAGTCGCATGAACGTGGAGAATGTCCAATGAATGATGTGCCTGTCATCGAAAGGGCAAAACTTTATTGCGTTCTGTGCGAAAAATATGGTCATCCAGCCTCATATAAAGGCTGCCCAGTATATAGAGAGCTACAAACCAAACTTAGAAATAAGAGAACAAATACTTCACAAAGAGAAATAAACTTACCCAATATGAATTTAAAACCAGGAATAACTTTTGCAAATGCTTTAAAGGGAAACAATACAGCAACTAACCACAATTATAATTTACCAAATGATTTCATGCAAGAAATGAAAAACATGATGCAAAATCTTACAGCACAATTGCTGAATCTTCAAAAACAATTGGAGATACAAACATCTCGAATAAATACATTATTTTCCATAATTGACGTGTAATGACACAAAATTTAAATCTAAACACAGATATAAGTTGTATGAAGATTGTACAAATAAATGTAAATTCTATAATAAGAATTAGCCGGATATATGAACTCCAATGCTTTTTAGAGAGGAACACTCCAGATATTGTATTATTAAATGAAACGAAATTAAATGACAGACACATATTACATTTTAACAATTATAAAATTATTAGAAAGGACAGAGTCAACGGTAAAAAAGGTGGAGGAACAGCAATATTGATAAAGAATAATATAAAATACAACTCTTACAGCAACAGTACAATTTGCTCATTAGAACATTTGGAAACTTGCGTAGTAAAAGTTCCAATAACAGGTAATAGAAAACTTTTTATAATCTCTGCCTACTATCCGGCAGGAAATAATAACAATTACTTGAAACATGACCTTTCACAACTGTTTAACTCATTAAATTTTCATGACTTAAATAACTATTATATCATTGCTGGAGATCTAAATTGTAAACACTCTGATTGGGGAAACACTATAAACAATAGTAAGGGAAATTATTTAAGGGAATGGTTGTCTGATTTCGGAATCGATTTTAGATGTAGACTTTTAGCGTCTATTTTGCCATCATATCCTAGGTGTGGTTCTTTCTTAGACATATGCATTGTTGATTCCAGATTAACACTGAAAACTTTCAATGAAAATGAAAATATAAACTGTCTTAGAACATTAGAATATGACAGTGATCACAATGCACTAGAAATGATTTTACTAATGAACATTGAAAATGAAGTTTTTACATTTATTAATGAGAATGAAATACAAAAAAAAAATTATAAAAAAGCCAACTGGAAAAAATTTCAATCTAGCATCAAAGATAAAATCAATAGCAAGGCCAAAATCCCAAATAATAGAAATCTAACAAAACAGGAGATTGATGACAATTTACAATGTTTAAATAACATAATTATAGAATGTATTGAAAGTTGTATACCATCTTTTAAAGATCAGAATCATTTTGCTACTATATCTAATGCGATAATTAAAAAATTACATGTCGAAAAGAGTAAATTAATCACATTGGTGAAAAAACATAACCGACTTGAGCGCACTTTAACTGAGTCAATGATTATTTTAGTAAAAGCTAAATTAAAATTAATTAGAAAATTATTGGATGACAATTTCACACAAGCCTTAAACAATATAATCAGAAACAAACTAACAAACATAACTTCTTCCGATCCAAGTAACATGTTCCGGGAATTAAAAAAGAAATTCAAGAAAAATAAACAGCTTAAAATTCAATTCATAAAACTACCGAACAATTCAGAACATCTTATAAGAAGAGCGGATATAGATACTGATAATATCGAAAAAGATAATACAGATAATTTTATAATCAGAGATGAGATACAAATATTGGATGCACTAGGAGCGTACTATGAATCATTTCATTCTCATAAATTTATTGATAATGACAATGTTACGCATAGAAATGTGAACAATTCCTTCAATTTATTTTTAGAGACAAAAACTATATTTGAAAGTAATCAAACACATATTTGTAATTTTGACAATGAAATGTCATCTAATAGTCTCATCGAAAATGAATTAGGAAAATATTTTGTAACAGTTCCACAACTTACATATATTTTTCGTAATCTAAAAGGAAAACTATCTTCAGGTATTGACACCATTCCTAATATCGTATTAAAAAAAATTCCAGATTCACTGATAGAAGAATACTGCATTCTATTTAATAACATGATAAATAGTTCGTACTTTCCAAGCAATTGGAAAACAGCAAAAGTGGTTTTACTTCCAAAAAAAGATAAAATTCCAAATGAGCCTAACAACATTCGAGCCATTAGTTTGCTTCCAAATATTAGCAAAGTTTTTGAAATTTGTATAAATAACATTATAAACAAATTTAGTCAAGATTTAAACATTTATAACGAGCGCCAGTTTGGATTTAAATATAGACATTCAACTGTCAATGCCATTCATGCTCTGACTGCAAATATTAATTGGAATTGGAACAGAGGTTTCTGCACAGGATGCTGTCTTATAGACATGGAAAAGGCATTTGATAGTATTTGGATTGAAGGTTTAATATTTAAACTAACTTTACTGAACTTCCCGACATGGATTATTATTTTAATATATAATATGGTTAGCAAAAGATCATTCTTTATATCGAATAAAGACAATTCTAGTACAAAAGTATACACACTAGAAAATGGTTTACAACAGGGAACAGTAAACGCCCCAACACTTTTCAATATCTACATAATGGATTTAGTTCAACAAGTACCTGACTTGATTTCATTTGCAGATGATATAGTAATATATCAAGCAGATAGAACCATAAGTTCAATCAATGAAAAACTTCAGGTACAATACAATACCGTCGAAAAATATACGATTGACTGGATGTTGAAAATAAACATTGATAAATGCGAGACTATTCTTTTCAGACCACCGATTAATAAGTGTAATAATAATGTTAAAAAAAATTGGAGAGTTTTTGGAATTAGGTCGGAATTGGCTAATACAAATATTACTAACAAAGAGGTTGTAAAATATTTAGGAGTATATTTAGACAAGTTTTTATACTATAATACACATATCAATCATAGTATTACGAAAGCAACTAAGGCGTTCTTTTTGTATAGATCACTATTTCAGTCAAGATATCTACAACCTCGTGTTAAAATAATCATGTATCAATGTCTGATTCGACCCATTATCACATATGCATGCCCAATTTGGTTCAATATATCTCCATCTTATATGGAAAAACTACGAGTCTTTGAGAGGAAATGCTTAAGAGCATGCACATCACTCTATAGGACCCCAGAAACCAATTTTATCAAGTATGTTTCTAACAAAAAGCTTTACAAAGTTGCAAATATTGTCAGAATAGATAATTTCGTAATACACTTAATTCGAAATCACATTTTAAGAAGTACTCAATGTGAGGTCAACAATATAATAATGGCACCATATTACACTAGTGAAAACTATCTGACTAATACAATAGCTAAAGGATATGTTCCCCCTGAAGCATTTATTCTTCTAGACAAACGAAAATATCTTCAAAATGAGAGTGGAATTCCTGTCTTTTATCACATTTATAGACGGGCCACAGATAAATCCATACAATTTACACTGTATAATAATAGGTCTAAACGATTCGATTCTAGCATATCTAAAAAAGATATATTATTAGCATCAAAATGCAAGAAATATTGGTGGATATCATAAGTCTGTATTTTTTCCTTTTAAACGTAGACTTTTTTTTAACTTTTTGCAAAAAATAAAATAAAATAAATAAGTAATGTTTTTTGCTACTTTTTCATTGCAACCAATTTATATAAAATGTATATTTTACAAACCATGTTTTTATAAAAATATCTAAAGATTTATACTGTAAAAAATTTCAAATTATACTTGAGAGTCTGTGTGGGGCCAGTGTATATATAAGCTTATAATTCTAGAAACTATTGTTTATTTTAGTTAAGTGTATGAATAATAAATTTGAATAAATAAACGTTGAAAAAAAAAAAAAAAAAAAAAAAATTGGACCCCGGCATGAATATGGACTATATCGGCCAACCCCTGATTACTCCCAATGAAAATGACCTACTTTTGGAAAATTGATATTTCTTACATTAAATCCAAACCGACAATTGGAGAATGCTTAAATTTGGTCAGTTTAAAAAAGAAACCTTGGGAAATTTAAACGTTTGTCACTCTCTGTATTATCTCCCATAACATTTGACCGAAAACACCCACATAAAAAGTTTATTTCACGTTATCCTGCAAATAAAAATCTGACTCTTTGTGCTGCCCCTGCTGGTACCTCGTATACAAATATGGCAATTACCTGAAAATTGATATATTTTCAACAAATTCCAATATAAACTCCTCAAGACGTTAAAAAAGTTTAACTTTTATATTTTGCATTTATAGGTGAAACTTGAGAAACTTAAGTGTTTCATCTAACCCATTAGAAACTATGAATTCTTTAGAGATTTTGCGTAAAAGACTTTTCCGGTAACCCCATACAAAATTATAATAGGTCCAGAAATATAGAATAAAATTATACATTTGTTGGCAATTTCATTAACACTTTTTGCACTGTAAACGGTGAAACGGCTTGAAACGGTGTAACAACATGTCAGTAAAAGTCTGGTCATACGACCGAGAGTCCAATCTCCAAACGTTTGCGGTACTTAAGCTAAATAATTTTAATACATAAGTAATTTAAACGTCGTTTAGTTTCAACAACTCGAGACTTAAGTAATATCATATATAAGGTAAGGGTATTTATCAGTCAGTTCACTGACTGAAATGTCTGTAATTGATTTTTAAATGTTTTGTATACTTTTTATATGAAATTATACTTTTATAAAAAAATAAATGATACTGAAATACGTAAAACATCTAACGTATGAGTGTTTTTATTTGTCACGATTTTTTTTCACAACCAAGAAAATTTTTGGTGATTTTCAAGAATTTTACAATGTTAAATCTGGCAAGCCTATATATTCTACACATATCTGTTTTCTTTAACCACCAAACCAATAAAGATATCGCGATTTTAGGATCGATATTTAAAATTAGGATATTTAAAGGAGGGAAATTAAAATAATTACACATAACCGATTTGGGAGGCGCAGTGACGATAGGGAAGTATTACGTTTCTTCGAGGTTGTTATTCAATTAGTTGAGAGTATGACACTTCAATTTGTAGCAATTGATGTCGATCCGAGAGGTGAAAAGATAGATAAGAAAGGTTTTTATCTTTGTATGGTAGTTTCGACCAGTGGATTGATATACAGGATTTTTTTATTTTTACCGTTCTTTTTTAAAACAATTACACTGTGCTACACACAAAATATACAGGGGTTCTCATGTAGCATTTCTGTTAGACTGGAGTCCATAGAGTAATGTGATACTTTTAGTTTTTCTCGGTCACTTCGTTAAGTAAAGTTTTTATAGCAAATTAAGTGAAATGGCGATATTCCTAAAATTACAAGTTTCAAAATTCATAAGTCTTCTCTTTGTAAACAGATTTCCAAAACCTTACATCTGTTGTCAAGCTATGACTTTTACCTTTTATTAAAAAAAAGAATTTTGAAAATCGGTTAAAAAATAGTTCAACGGTTTGTATCACTGTGTTATCGTACCAATTCGCTTAGCAATGCCAGCATATGTTGTTTGACAATGTAGGCATTATGATTTTTCCACAGGCCTTATGAAAGGCTATCAAAACCACAAGTTTTCCTGCTCATTTACGCGATATGTGCTTGTGCGGGAGCATTTTACATACGCATGATATTGGTTGTGTCCAATAATATGTTTCGTTTTGCCAACGCAAACAGTCAGGCAATCTGTCTACAACAATGGCTTATTAAAAACAAAAAAATGGTGAGTGGTGTGAAAATTCAGGAAATTAGGGATTAGGAAAAGTATACTAAGAAGCCTTCAGATCTGTAAAGCATAAAACAATGGTAAACAAATTTAAATTTTTTGCATAACGAAATGTCCTACGCCAGATAAATGGCTTCAGTTAATTAAGTTTTCATTCATAGTCATTGCTTTATATATATTTGTATAAAACAAAGTCGTGTTAGTTACTTACTTACTTAGCTGGTACTTCTATGCAATCCCAGTGGATTATATACCGCACGTAGAGAAATATTATATGCGCCTCGATCTTCTGCGCTTCTTCTCCAGTTAGTCACACCGAGTTCTGTAAGGTTCTCAGTAATCTGGTCTTTCTAACGGAGTTTTGGTCGCCCTCTTCTGCGCCGTCCATCGAGTTCATTGTCGAAGACTTTTCGAGCTGGAGCATTTTCGTCCATGCGTACAACATGACCTAGCCAACGCAACCGTTGCACGTTAATGCGTTTGACCACGACGCCGATATTCTCCGTTAACGATGATGGGCCCATATATTTTACGGAGTATTTTTCTCTCGAATACCGCCAGAACCGATTCATCCGCTTGTGTCATAACCCAGGATTCTGAGCCATACATTAAGACAGGTAGAACCAGTATCTGGTATAGCTGGAGTTTTGTTCGTCGAGAGAGGGCTCTGTCATTAAATCGCTTGCTTAGTCCGTAGTAGCATTTATTTGCAAGCAGGATTCTTCTCCGGATTTCTAGGCTGACATTATTTTCTTTGTTGATGGCGGAGCCTAGGTAGACAAAATTATCTACCACCTCGAAATTATAGTTGTCAACGTTCACGCAGTTTCCCAAACGAGTAGATTCTTTGTTCGTTGAAACTAATAACTTCGTTTTGTCCTCGTTCACCGTTAGGCCCATTTTCGCGGATTCCTTCTGTATACCCGAGAATGCTGCAGTCACATCCCGCAGTTTTCGACCGATGATGTCTACGTCATCAGCGTACGCGAGTAGCATGTGGCTTTTGTTGAATATAGTGCCACTCGTGTTTACTGCAGCTTTTCTCATTATCATCTCCATCACAATGTTGAAGATATCGCACGATAGGCCGTCGCATTGTTTTAGGCCTCGTCTGGTATAGAATGGCTCCGTAAGGTCCTTGCCAATCTTCACTGAAGACTTCGTGTCAGTTAGCGTCATTCCGCAAAGACGTATCAGCTTCGCTGGAATACCAAACTCAGCCATGGCTTCAAGTAATTTCTGCCGTATCGGGCTGTCGAAGGCAGCTTTATAGTCGACAAAAAGATGGTACGTGTCGATCTGTTTCTCTTGGGTCTTTTCCAGGATTTGCCGAAGTGTGAAAATCTGGTCAGTTGTTGATTTTCCAGGTCTAAAGCCACACTGATAAGGCCCGATCAGGTTGGATAACACTGGCTTTAGTATTTCATATAGCACACTCGACAGGACCTTATATCCGATGGGTAAAAGGCTGATCCCGCGGTAGTTGGAGCACACACTTGGATCACCTTTTTTCAGCACAGGACATAATACGCTTACATTCCAATCGTCGGGCATGCACTCTTTAAGCCAAACCGTGCGCAGGAGCTGGTGCATGCTCGTTATCAGCTCCTCGCCACCGACTTGAAGAGCTCTGCGGGCAGACCGTCGGCACCGGCTGCTTTGTTGTTTTTCAGCCGCGAAATTGCTCTTCTTACCTCGGCTTGACTTGGTGGTGGGCAATCTAAGCCGTCGCCGACAATTGGCGTGATAACTTCACGTGCGCTGCCTTCTGGAACCAGCAGTTGCTGGAAGTGTTCTCTCCATATGTGCAGCACACTCTGCGTATCCGTGACCAGATTTCCATCACTGTCCTTACAGGTGGGGAGGCCATTACCGTATCCATTTGCTCTTACTTTCTGGTAAAATTTCGGGCCTCACCTGTATCCCTGTATCGCTCTATATCCACGTTCTCCCGTTCCTTCATCTGACGTTTTTTTCGCCTAAATAGCTGTTTTGCTTTCTCCTTATGCCGTTCCCTAACAGCACGGGTTACAATTGGCTGTAGCGTTGCCCTATAAGCAGCATCCTGTTCCTCAGACGCTATGCGACATTCTTCATCGTATCAGGATTCGTCTAAGCGCCGCTTTTCATATCCTAGCACAGTTGTTGGGGCGGTTGCCATGGAATGCGCAATATGCTGCCACTGTGTATCGGGAAGGTCAGAAGTAGAGGCGTTGTGTCGTAAAAGTTGGGAGAGCTGGTTGGAGTAGGCAGTAGCTATCTCTGGGGTTTGCAGCTTCGCGATGTCCAGCTTTCTTTGTGTTTGGTTACGTACGTTTTTCGCTCTGCTCAATCTTGTGCGAACCTTGGCTGCAACCAAGTAATGATCCGAGCCAATATTAGCACCACGGATCACACGCACGTCCATGGCACTAGATGCATGCCTGCCGTAATTACCACATGATCAATTTGATTTTTGGTGTTTTGATCGGGTGATAGCCAAGTTGCCTTGTGTATATCTTTGTGCTGGAATCTGGTTCCACTGACTACCATGTTCCTTCCCGCTGCTAAGCTAACCAGACTTAACCCGTTGTCTGACGTTTCGGTATGCAGGCTGAATTTACCGATCGATGGGCCAAGAACATCTTCCCTTCCTATTTTTGCATTAAAGTCTCCCAGAACAATTTTAATGTCGTGGCCAGGGCAGCGGTCGTATGTTTCCTCTAGGCGCTCGTAAAATGCATCTTTAATCTCATTGTCTTTATCTTCCGTCGGGGCGTGTACACAAATCAGCGTGATGTAAAAATATTTCGCCCGGATGCGAATGGTGGCTATTCGGTCACTTACAGGGTTAAACCGCGAGACATGGTGTCGAAGTCTCTTGCCGACTATGAAACCACATCCTAATTCGTTTCTTTCTGCATGGCAGCTGTAAAAGATGTCACAGTTCTTTCGTCGTGTGCATCCCTGTCCCGTCCATCTCATTTCCTGAACGGCGGTGATGTCAGCCTTGTATTTGTCGAGGACATCCGCCAGTTGGATAGAGGCACCATCTCTGTAAAGAGTTCGGACATTCCAGGTGAATATCCTTAAATCATGGTCCCTTTATCGTTTGCGGGGGTCGTCAACATTTGGGGGGGTTCTTGTTATATTTATTCTCCGTGTTTTCATAATAAATTTTGTTTAAGGAGTGTGGCTTATTAGGCCACCGCTCCCGATCCAGTTTCTTGGGGCTGCCGAAGCCACTAGGAGAGCCTGTGTTGAGCTTCAGTAACTTCTGTTACCTACTTCCTAAGACGCATCGGTGGTAGCTTGCCGATTAGGTTACTCAACGTTTCGCCTTCTAACTCTAGCTTACTTCTAAGCGGTTGCTTCAAAGTCATTGCCCAGGGAATACTTGGTCTAAGACCGGAAGTAGTTAGCTGCTTTGACAGTGCCGCAAAGGAATCGATTCTGGTCACTCCCAAGTGAGTGACAATCAGTAACTTTCAGCCTCTGGGCAAAGTCTCATTCCCCATTTATATAACGGATTCAAAATTTATGTGTAGTATAGGTGTAAAAAAACGAACAAAATCAAAAAAAAATTTTAAAATATATCAATCAATAAGTAGTGGCAATACTGACCAAGCCGGTCAGTATATTACAAATGATTAACGTGTTAAGTGCTTCACTTGGTTTACTTTCACATCATGAAATACTAATGTTAAAATGTGTTAGTTTATTCTGTTTATTTGTTTACTATTTTTTGTTTATCTGAAAAAAGATAAAATTTAAAAATACGGTTTTACCTCACTGAAATAAAAATATTTCGCCCGGATGCGAATGGTGGCTATTCGGTCACTTACAGGGTTAAACCGCGAGACCAGGTGTCAAAGTCTCTTGCCGACTATGAAACCACATCCAAATTCGTGTCTTTCTGCATGGCAGCTGTAAAAGATGTCACAGTTCTTTCGTCGTGTGCATCCCTGTCCCGTCCATCTCATTTCCTGCATGGCGGTGATGTCAGCCTTGTATTTGTCGAGGACATCCGCCAGTTGGATAGAGGCACCATCTCTGTAAAGAGTTCGGACATTCCAAGTGCATATCCTGAAATCATGGTCCTTATATCGTTTGCGGGGGTCGGCAACATTTGGGGCGGCTCTTGTTATATTTATTCTCCGTGTTTTCATAAAAAATTTTGTTTAAGGAGAGTGGCATAACTTGTACAGTTATGAAAATTTGAATAAGGAATGAATATGGCTTGTTTCGGATCACCCCTTCTGGTACCTCCCTTCCAAATGTACCTTTCCGCCCACTTTAGAGATGGAGTAATAAAATCTATAAACCCAACGCGATCGTACCCAACTTCTTTATTTGGTAAAGCTATAGCAAGACACAGTTTTTGAGAAAGAAAAACTGGAAGTCTAGCCACGACCCATCTGGTACCTCCAATACACATCTGGTACCGCCCACTTTAGAAATCGATTAATTTTATTTATAGACCGAACGCGATCGTGCCCAAATTCTGTATTTAATAAAGTTCAGGCAGGATAAAGTTTTCGAGAAAAAATCTGGAAATCTGCAAATGTACCACTCCGCCAACTTTAGAGATGGAGTAATAATATCAATACACTCCACACGATCATGCCCAAATTCTGTATTTTGTTTAGTTATAACAGGATAAAGTTTTGGAGAAAAAAACCTGGAAGTCTAGACACGTCTCATCTGGTACCTCCCATACAAATACCCTCTTTAGAAATCGAGTAATAATATCAATATTATAGAATTTTTTTTGTTTTACTGAGGGTGATGGTAAATGTAAGTCGGGTTGCCTGACTGAAACTTTCTTACTGGTTTTTTTTCTTTTAAGTTGACTGGAGGCAGAAGTTGAACCTGTGATCTCCCGCATGGTAATGGCGTGTTCTAACCACTATACCACGGCCGGTAGCAAATGTCCTACGCCAGATAAATGGCTTCAGTTAATTAAGTTTTCATTCATAGTCATTGCTTTATATATACTTGTATAAAACAAAGTCGTGTTAGCTAAACCATTTTTAAACAAAGCGGGGAAAAAAGTTTTTTTGGACATTTAAAATTTTAGGCCGCAATTCTTGACCGATTTACAAATTTTTTTTTGCATTATTGGAAATAAATTTAACACAGAATGTACGTTGTTTTTTTATTCTGAACTCCTTATCGTTATTTTTGTAAACTTTCTCAAAGTCGATGAAAAAATAATTACACAGTGCAACATTTCTAAGGTCATCGTCTGGTGCCACCTTGGTACCCAGCTATTTTTGAAGTATATACCGAAACTAAAACCAGTAAAGAAATTTCAGTCAGGTAAACTGACTGATAAATACCATAACCCAATATAAGATATTGTTTTAGTTTTGAGTTATTGAAATTAATAGATTTTTAAAATAAAATTACTTATGTATTATTTTTTTTGTCTGTATGTAGAGCAAAAACACACAAAATTTGATCAATTTGTACAGACGGTACAATTAGGGGCAGCACAACGTGTCTGATTTTTTTCGTAAATCAACGTTCAATGCTAGCTTACCTTGGCAAAATTTATCTGAATTCAGTGTACATACAAAAATGATACGTATGTAAAAGGGAAATATCCCATATATTTATATGTGAGGTACCAGAAGGGGTGTGCCAAATAGTTAGGTTTGCTAAGGCTTTGCCTCCTATTTCAAGATAAATTAACTGACCAAATTTTATTATCCCCCCAGGTGCCGGTTTAGAAGTTATGGGAGATATATTAATTTTCCAATATAGTCCATATATCCGATATAGTCCATATTCATTCCTGATTAAAACCTTCATAACCGTACACCTTACGCAAAATTTTACTGAATTCAGTGTACTTACAAAAAAGATATGTATGTGAGACTATGGGGGTGGGTTCGGTCATTTGTATGGGAGGTACCAGAAGGGGTGTGTCAAATAGTTAGGCTCTCTGAGGTTTCGCCTCCTATCACAACATAAATTTATCGACCAATATTCATTACCCCCCAAGTGTCCGTTGGGAAGTTATGGGAGAAATATTAATTTTCCAAAAATATGTAATTTAGTATGGGAGGTACCAGAAGGCGTAAACCGATATAGTCCGTATTCATTTCTAATTCATCTTTTCATAAGCGAACAGCATACGCAAAATTTGAGTGAATTCAGTTTACTAACAAAAAAGATATGTATGTACAACAATGAGGGTTAATTCGGTCATGTGTATGGGAGGTACCATAAGGGGTGTGGCAAATGTTTCGGTTTTCTTAGGGTTTGTCTACTTTTGCAAGATAAATAAATTGAACAAATTCAAACATCCTCCAGTTGTCCTTTTGGAAGTAATGGAAGAAATATTAATTTTCCAAAAATAGGTAATTTTGTATGGGAGGTACCAGAGGGAGTGCGGCTATTCAGCAGGGCCCTCATCCCTCATCCCTAAGGGTGATGGTATAAAAATGGAATTAAAATAAGAAATAGAACATTTTTATGATTTTGTGCTATGAACTGAACAACTGAAAATGCTAATTTATCATTAGTTTTACGAAAAATATGCACTTTCACAAGGCCAAAACTGCCTGAAGAAGCATTCCAATGCTTTTGCGATGTACTAGAGAGTTTTTAACTATGGTCTTGGTTAAAATTTTTGTGTTCGTATTGGATCGAAAATCTCAATGGTTTGACTGTTATAGGCCAAAATATCCAAAAAACGTGACAAAAAGTGGTGAATTTTTTTACATTTTCGACTTTTTGGCCATGAAAACGAAGTTTTTTCTAAGTAATATGTCAAAATTTCAAATAGTTTACGAAATATGAGCCCATGAAAATTTGCAAATTTTCGAAAAAAATAAAGTTTGAGAAAAAACTTCAAGTCAAAATGGGGAAGCTTGATTTTCACCGTAGACCTATGGTCTAGTGGAGTTTTTTGCTCAGTACAATCCCAAGAATCAGAAACGCGAAGCTCCCATTAAGATGTTCAAATCGCCCCACCCTAGTGTCCATAAAAAAATGTTTCGATGTAATGGGGCCAAGACCTTTGGGGTCTTTTTTCTTTTGTATTACGTGTCCTAAAAATTTAGACGTTTGAGAGATATAACTCAATCAACAGTTTCGTAGTTATAAAAAAAATTATAAATTTGTCTTAAAAACTCTATTTAAAAAATATTAAAATATCCAAAACTGAAAAAGTGTCAAGTGTTACTAATTTTACGTAATGTCACATAACCGATATATAGTGGGCGATGCACTTCATGTTACAAGATAACATTCTCTGATCTATCTGGCATTTTGGCTAGGGCTAGGGGCAAATTAACTTGGAAAATGCGAAGATAGTCATCCTTTCGCATTATGCATTCGATTCGTATAAGTGGTCCCACACCATCTGGGGTTACACATCCCCATACCATAATATAACCGCCTCCGTCCTTAATGGTTTGACATACATGATCAGGATTTGGTGGGGTTGATCGATTGACCCGAAAAGTATTAATGAGCTGTGGGAGCGGGTTCAGGCTGAATGAAACAAAATTCCTGCATATTATGTTGCAAAACTTAGTCAATCTATGCCAAATTGGATAGATCGTTTCAGAGCGTCAATCGTTATTGAATTGTAAAAGTACGAAACATCGCAGAGTAGCTCTTGTACTAAAAATAACATATATTTGTTAATTGTTACCCGATTTTAATAAATAAATGTATTTTGAGTTTGTTATCCTCTATCTTATAAATATATAAGTAACAGTAACTATAACTTTTCTGAAAATGTTTTTTGTTTATTTTTTCCAGGGTACTCTAATGAAGAAAAATCTTTAGAGACTGTTATGTGTAAAAATTTTGGCGTCAAATAGGCATGGCTTGTCATTGTCTAATAAACTTCAAACTATTTTTTTAGGTTTTTTAGATAAAATATAAAAAATTAGATGGTATACGTGTCTAATTTGGCGGAAAAAATTCTCTGTTGTGGTTTGGGACACTCTAAAGTACAGGATTTTTCCCTCTAAAAAAATTGTATTTGTCGTTCCTTTTGGGTATGTCTACGGTATTACGTATCACTGAACTAATGTATATTTTTACCTTAATTTTCAAACCCCACACGTACATATAATGAAGTGTGCGAAATCTGGCGTAGAACTTAACGCTTGTCATTTGAAATAACATAATGATAATGATATAACACCCTATTTACAGCAAATACAGGACATCAGCATCGAGTTCAGCCTTCAAATAAGGGTTTATCGATACGTTGAAAAAAATACGTACATAGTTATTTGTTTATGTCAAAATACAATTGATTTCTACTGAATTTGCCTATTCGGTTGAATTTAAGTATAATAAGAAATGTATAAAATATAAATTATGGCTGCATGTCGTGTGAATTAAAACATTGAAAATTGCGCGAATGTACTTGACTCGCGATGTCGTTGAAAGGAATAATATACTTGTTGTTCATAGGTCGTGTCAGTTTATTTTGCCATCGATGATAAGCCTGATAGTGACACCAGCGATGCTAATATTTAGCGACTTCCTGCCCATGTTTGTGTTGTTAAAGCCACAAGATTCAGTTGAAAAGATCTGTAATTACCTTTTACTATAATGTGTATGCAGATAACATAGGGATTGCATCATAGCTTGGGAATTTCGATTAGAATTAGAAATCATTACGATTAGAGAAATAATATAATCTAATCATTAGAATTGAATTTTGATAAAAATTTCAGATTACTAATTGATTTGATTAAAAATAATCAAAAATCTAATCACAATTAGTGACGATTAGCATTTGTAATCAAATCTAATCAAAACTAATCCAAAAAATAATTGATTAGATTTCTTGATTATTTTTGATTAGATTCGATTAGATCAACTATTTTTAACTATTTTTGTGAAAAGAAAATATTTTTTTATCACATTTGTTGCTATATTTACATAATGTAACATGACGACGAAGATTTTACTTTCAATATTAAGTAAACAAAAAAATTATCCTTGTACTTCCACAAAACATGTTGAAAATTAACATTAATAATAACACAACAGCAAAGTGAACCAGCTGTGTCTAGTGTTTATTTAAAGAACAGGGTGCACCGTATGCAATTTTATGCAATATTCAAAAACTGTTACATTATGTAAATATAGCAACAAATGTGATAAATAAATATTTTCTTTTCACAAAAATAGTTAAAAATAGTTGATCTAATCAAATCTAATCAAAAATAATCAAGAAATCTAATCAATTATTGTTTGGATTAGTTTTGATTAGATTTGATTACAAATGCTAATCGTCACTAATTGTGATTAGATTTTTGATTATTTCTAATCTAATCAATTAGTAATCGTCTAAAATGGCTAACTAATCATAATTAATCAATTTTTCAACACAATTAAAATTTCTAATCCAATTGCTAATCATTAGGATTTCTAATCATTATTCCCAAGCTATGGATTGCATGAAGGACAATCAGCGGCAGTGGAGAAGTAATCAAGATTTAAATTTAGCAAATAATGTTTTTTTTTCATCATGACAATGTATGGAGGCCGACAGTGGCTTTGCAGTTAGAATCAGCGACAATCATGGGGGAGTCCTGGGTTTGAGCCATCTAGAGACAGCAACTTCTGAGTAGTCGATTTAGAAGAGAAGGGGCTCCCCCAATTAAAAGAAGCTATCTATTCTCCTTATGATATCTATGTCATTTATATAAAAAAAATTTTAAGTAACTAATAAATAAATTTACATCACCACAAAGATTATACGGTGTACAGTGGGGCCGATTGAAAAGTGGGGCCGTTTGAAAATAATACGGCCATAATAAAAAAATGCGTAAAGTTTTGCGGAATACATTTAACCGTCACTGTGATATTCTCTATCAAAGTTTAAAATTGTAAAATTGATCATGAACATTTTTCATCTTGTTAATTTGAAGAAAAAATAGTATTTCTGAATACGTCTCTAAATTAGCAACACTTTGGGTTTGTTGTTTATTACATCAACTGTTTGATTTTAGTAATGGATATTAAAGTTGCGTCCCTCGAAAAACTAGAATAATACTAGGTTACAAAATTTCAAATGTTTCTGTATTCAGGACATTTAGTAATTGATTTTAATGTAAAATTTCAAGCTGAATTTAAATCTGCTCTCAGATATGTGGAAAGTAGAACAGTTTTTGAGATATCGTCAAATTTCCATTTTTAGTGTTTCAAAAAAAGGTAGGTCTACTAAAATGCCATTATCTCTGATTTTAGTTCACCGATATTTGTAAACTGGGAGAAAAATAAAAGTAATAACTTGTTTTCTTAAAAAAAATCCAATTTAAAACCCAATTATAAATGACAAAGTTATGGCACTTCAAAGTTAGATTTTTGTAAAAGATTTTGTTTTTTTTTTGATCTGTATTGAATTATGATATTGTCATAGATCGGTTTGAGATCAGTTCTATTGGCAATTAGTTATTATTGCCAATAGGTTTTTAGTCAAGAGTGTGAAATGTATTATGTTGACGTATGACGTCATTTCGACATTAACCACAATTTCTCGTCAGTGCCCTTTGCTGTGCCTTCTCCTCTATCATCACAAACCTTAAGGGAAGAAAGCATCTCTCTATGACAATATCATTTTTGTAAAAGGTTAGATGATTTTTCAAGTTTTCGCTGCCTTTATTTAAGTTTCTTTCCGTGTTTCCGTAAAAATTACTCCGGTTTCAGACAACTACATGACAGAAAAAAAAATATTAAAAAAATTTTTTTCCATCCATAATAGACTCTTAAAGCACAGGAATCGCTATAGAGTATATAAATAAAACATATAAAAGAGAGGTCTGAATTTAAAAAAAATAAATGAGTTAAAAAAAAATTAACTTTAATCATTGTTAATTTTAAAAAATATTTTCGGGTCAATTCGCTATCTAAACATTAATTCTAAAAAATGCTTGCTGATTCTTCAGATAAAAGCATAGTTTTTATGCCATTACCCTTAGGGATGGGGGTATATGTTATTTGATACGACCCAAAAGTGTAACACATAGAAGGAGTGACTTTAGACCCTAGGTTGCTTTGAACCAAATTCGATTCATGACTTTTAAAGTCGTTTGAGCCACGTTCGTCTGTCTGGCTGTCCGGCTGGTTCGCACGATAACTTTCGAAAGACGCAACCAAATGTTTTGAAATTTTGCACGAGTTAATATTCTCCAAAACTAATTACGGTATTGCAAATGGGCTACATGGCCCCTTCTGGTACCTCCCATACAAATACTTAATTCCGCCCAATATAGAAATGGAGTATTAATATCAATACAACCAACGGGATCGTACCCAAATTCTGTACTTAGTAAAGCTATTACAGGATAAAGTTTTGGAAAAAAAAATTGAAAGTCTAGCCAAGCCCCTTCAAGTACCTCCCATACAAATGTGCCTTTCCGCTCACTTTAGAGATGGAGTAATAATATCAATAAATCCAACCCGATCGTACCCAAATTCTTTATTTAGTAATGCTATAGCAGGATACAGTTTTTGGAGAAAAAACTGGAAGTCTAGCCACGCCCCATCTGGTACCTCCAATACACATCTGGTACCGCCCACTTTAGAAATCGATTAATATTATTAAAAGACCTAACGCGATCGTGCCCAAATTCTGTATTTGGTAAAGTTTAAGCAGGATAAAGTTTTGGAGAAAAAATCTGGAAGTCTAGACACGCCCCTTCTGGTACCTCCCATACAAATGTACCACTCCGCCCACTTTAGAAATAAGGTAATAATATCAATACACTCGACACGATCGTGCCCAAATTCTGTATTTTGTTATGTTATAACAGGACAAAGTTTTGGCGAAAAAATTGGAAGTCTAGACACGCCCCTTATGGTACCTCCCATACAAATGTACCTTTCCGCCCACTTTAGTGATGTAGTAATAATATCAGTACACCCAACGCAATCGTGCTCAAATTCTGTTATTAGTAAAGCTATAAGAGGATAAAGTTATGGAGAATAAATCTGGAAGCCTAACCACACTCCTTCTCGTACCTCGCATATAAATGTACCACTCCGCCCACTTTCGAAATCGAGTAATAATATCAATATAATAGAAAATTGTTTATTTTACTGAGGGTAAGGGTAAATGTAAGTCGGGTTGCCCGACTGAAACTTTCTTACTGGTTTTAATTACAAATCGGTTAGTTTCAATAACACAAGACTTAAACAATATCTTATATTGGGTGATGGTATTTATCAGTCAGTTTAACTGACTGAAATTCCTGTACTGGTTTTGTTTTACTGAGGGTTATGGTATATGTAAGTCGGGTTGCCCGACCGAAACTTTCTTAATGGTTTATTTCACCGTCTCTATCGGTTTACGTTTTCGGTGCTGATTGCACTTTTGTGAATTCTTTAATGATATAAGGGGATCGGATGAATCCTGAGTATTAAAAACATCGGCAAGATTATTCCTGCGGCTGTTTTTTCGGGTTTTATGCAATCTGCTTACTTTTTAGACTTTATAATGTGATTCTGCAGCAGTTTCCCGAAGGAACCAACTGGTAGAACTGTATATTCGATTAAGTCCTTTGAATGTATCAGAACCATAGTTTTTGGAAAATTTTAGCTATTTCAAACTTTATTTTAAACAGGCACGATAAAGTATTACATATCAGTATTATTTTTATGCGGCACACTATTTAGAGTTCCTTATCCAAATTTTACCATCACCAATTTTTTTCCACACATACTTTACAATCGCGTCGTACTTCTCTTCTTAAGAGTTTTCCTTTTGCCAAATTTAAAAAATATCCTTTTTTCCGATAGCTTGTAGCCCAGAAAACATGATATTTCACAACGCGCACTTTTCTCCAGTTTGAAATAAAAAGAAATGAACTCTTAAGGCTTTAATTTATTACTTTAATTTTACTCCTACATTGCCAAATTTTGCCGAAGCTTTAAAAGTCAGCTTATTTTCAAGAAACTAAAAATTTTTTAGGTTATGTCAAAAAGCTGTATTTTCTCCTTGCAAAACACAAATATTTTTCCGTTCTTTGAATGAAAACATTAATACTTAATTATTTTATTGTTTAACATTGTTTACTTTCTATTAATTGTTCCCTAATGTCCTCAATTATCAATTTAAAAGAAGACAACTGCGCGAGCGAGTTTAAAGCACCTTACAATAAACTGACTTTGGCAGAGTGTTGCCAGCCCAAATAAATTTTTTAACAAAATGGTTTGGAGTATTTTAAACGTAATGGCATCAAAAATCAGATAGATCATGTGGTAGTCGATGGAAGGCACGCATCGAGTGTTCTGGACGTACGAGTGATTAGGGGTGCGAACATTGACTCCGATCACTTCCTTACCGCAGTTAAGGTACGCACAAGGCTAAGCATGGCGAAAAACGTACGTAACCAGGCACAACGAAAGCTGGACATTGGTAAACTACGGACCACAGAGGTAGCGGACGCCTACTCCAACCACCTAACTCAACTGCTGCGGAATGCTCCAACCCCTGATAATATAACCTCGCAGTGGCAATATACAGCCGACTCCATAGAACGGACTGAGAGAAGCGTACTTGGGTACTCAAAGCCGTCTCAAGAAGATGCCTGGTACGATGATGAATGCGCAATGCCACGAGAGAGACGGTTGCTGCATACAGGGCGAAACTGCGGCCAATGGCAAACGCGAGCTGTGAACGGCACAGGGAGAAGAGACGAGAGGCAACTCGTCTTTTTAGACGGAAAAAGAAGGAGCTGAAGAAAAGGCAGGATGAATGCACAGAGTTGCTCCGAAGTAGAGGGGAAGCCCGAAAATTCTACAAGAGAGTGAAAGCGAGAATGCGTGGAACAGGGTTGCCCTCGTGCAAGGACAGCGATGGTCAGCTAGTGACGGACCCGGATAACGTTCTGAGGATATGGAGAAATCATTTTAAAAATTTTTTGGATGCAGACACCACTCCAGAAGTTCCCGCTCCTATCCATGACGATGGTGTTTATTGTCCGCCTCCGAGCCAGAGCGAAATACGTGTGGCAATCTTCCGCCTTAAAAACAACAAGGCTGCTGAAGGCGATGGTCTCCCTGCTGAATTGTTTAAGGCTGGCGGGGAGGAGCTGATTAGGAGCATGCATCAGCTCATGGAGAACATCTGGCAAGAGGAGAGCATGCCCGGGGATTGGAGTCTCAGTCTGTTATGTCCCATATACAAGAAAGGAGATCGTAGTGAATGTAAGAACTACCGTGGAATAAGCCTATTACCAATTGCGTACAAAGTCCTTTCAAGCATATTGTGTGAACGTCTAAAGCCAATTGTAAAAAAACTAATTGGACCACGACGGATCAAATATTCACCTTACGACACCCATGAAAAGCAGATCGACACCTACGACCTCTTTGTCGACTACAAAGCTGCCTTCGACTCTCCGATAAGGAATTGGCTTTATGAGGCCATGTCTGAGTTTGGTTTTCCTGCAAACCTGATTCGACTTTGCAAATGTACCTTAGACAACACCAAATCCTCGGTTAAGATTGGTAAGGATCAGTCTGAACCATTCAATTACTCTATTTAATATAGTTATGGAGAAGGTGATGAGAAAGGCTGGTGTCAACATGTCTGGCACCATATTCCACAAGAGCCACATGCCACTAGCCTATGCCGATGATATATACATCTTTGGCCGAAATCTGCAGTTTTCTTATCACTAGAAAAGGAGTCAGCAAAAATGGGTTTAGGCGACGTGCCATCATCTGGTAGGACTAACTGGAGAACACACGCAGAAGACCGAAGCGTGTGGAATTCTTTATTACTTCAGGCCTCAAATTTATGAACTACGTTTCGTAAATTGTAATTGGTCACTTAAGTAAGTAAGTAAGTAATGGCATAAAAACTAAATTTAAAAGCTATTTTCTAAAATTTGGATTTCGCACGGCAAAATTGGTCATTTGACGCTACGCTACATTCACAATTAAGTACACAAACCTTTTCTTGAGAGTAGTAGTAATTGTTGTTTTGCTTGCCCTCCGAAACATAACCCTACGCTTTTGGTTAAATAAGTTACATAGGAATATCTGAACAAAAAATTGGGGTTATTTCACCAAATGATGCAAATGCGGAAGTATTTTTTATCCGATTTTGAGCAAGAGCAGAAAGAGCAGTGGGAGCAAATTGTATAAAAAAAATTTTCTCCACGCAATCTGACCCACACTAATGCACATTCCTATATCCACTATTCCTTAATCTTTTTTAGTTCGAATAAAAATGAACTATAAATTCCAAAATTATTAACAATTTAGCACCAATATCTCAATAATCACGTGAAGTACACACATTTATATCTACTAAAAGTGTAGTTATTGTAATAGTATTGCGAAATATTTTTGATTTTCCTCTTAACGTGAAATTTCTTATATGGCAAGAAAATTGTCATAAATTAAAATTAATAACTAAAGTTCAAAGCAAACATTACTTTGGATGGACATTGCACATACATAACTATATAGGTATAACATACATATTAGTACTATGGTAAATGGCGTTGGCGCCTTAGTCCACAAAAAGGTACATAAAATCCAAATAGCTTCATATGCAATATTTTCTTAAATAAGCATGTGCGAATTATGTCATAGCCAAATATTTCCAATAACTTTTCGTATTAAAATCAAATAAATCTAAAATTGTTTATCCTCTACTAATATTACCAAATATTTATACATAACACGTCTAGACAATAAAATTTTATTTTAAAGACACACACGCGCTTTTGAAAGAAATATAAGGTTTCAAGAAATGTTTCTGCTGAAGGGATAAAACATCAATAAAATTTTACCCATAGCACGCACACTAAAAAACAATTACAATGGCAACACAAAAATATTCTTCCGAATTTTAAGTCCGCATACCTTCTGGTGTCCTCCCTATGGCAAACGCAACCAGCCCCCATTTACCACAACATCTCGTTATAACGAAAGCCCATGGCATGTTCCTGATGTGTTGTTATGAATGAAACACCTTTTGGTAAAAAGGCACTGTCCCCCCACCCCTCCATATCATGAAAACATAAAATTTTATGTTTCTGTCTCTTCTGCACTTTCTTGACGGGAATTTTATACATTTTCCTTCTGTCTGTCGTATTTATTTGGGTTTTCTGACATTTATTTTGTTTCAGTCGTTATTATTAGAACAATTTAAAGAGAATTTATTGGTATTGTTTCAATGAATTAAGCGCCAAAACAATTCAATTCCCGGTAATACATAAAGAATTCATTTCCTTTTAATGTGCTTTAATGCTTTTCAAAATGAAGGTTCCACGTTAGACAAGTCTGGTTAAAATATTTTATTTTTGTTTGATGTGCTTGTCTAAGCTTTGCGTGTTAACAAATTAATACTTTTCATTGGTTCAGTTACGTATACCAGTTTTATGTTAATTGTGTAAGATATTAAATGATCTCATGGAGAAAGACGATAAGTCCAATTTTATTCGTGGGCAACATACTGTTTTGTCCCTACAGTTAATGATACTCATTTAAATTTCTGCTTTAATTCCGTTTCATTTCGGTGTAAACCATTAATCGGATTAAACTAAATGTAGAAAACATTTGCAAATTCAGTCTTAGTAAGGATCGTCTATTGTAAATAGTCCGATAATAATGAATGATGAAATTTATAGGTTTGATGTTTATAATAAAAACTCTGCTCTAATGAAACATCTCAGAGAAGAACAAAAGGGGAAGACAAATACATCACTTTGTTTACGATTAAATATATATTTTAAATCATTCCCTAATAGTCATGCCAAAAACATATGTGACATCGTAGAGAGTGTCGTGACGTGCTAGTAGCAAAGATGAGAATAATTTATTTAAATAAACAATTTTAATGGAGAATAACTGCTGCTGACAAACATTAGTTGACATCACTGACTTGGACAAACAACTTTAGAAATTCTGTATTATTTGAGTTTTATCTATTAGGTGTACAAATAAGTTTCCGCGGTTTGTCAAAAGATGGCCCCACCAGAAGGTTATGGTGAAATTGCCAGATGTAAAACGTTATATCCCAAGTATCGCCATCCGGCAACACCATAACCTTAAAGTACTAATGATTCCGTATCAGCATCACGTAATTTTTATACCATCACCCTTAGGGATGAGGGTATATATCATTTGATACGAAAACCAGTACAGAAATTTCAGCCAGGTAAACTGACTGATAAATTCCATCACCCAATATAAGATATTGTTGAAGTCTTGAGTTATTGAAATGAATAGATTTTTAATTAAAATACAATTACTTATGTATAATTTTTCCCCTGCTTGTGGTGCAAAATCGTCCACAACTTAACTTATTTGTGCAGGGGATATAGGTGCCGGTTTGGAATTTATGTGAGAAATATTAATTTTTCAAAAAAATTTAATTTTGATAGGGGGTACCACAAGGGGTGAACCGATACAGTCCTTATTCATTCCTGACTCAAATTTTCATACGTACAACTTACGAATAATTTGACTGAATTCAGTGCACTTACAAAAAAAGATATGTATGTAAGACTATAGGGGTGAGTTCGGTCCTTTGTGTTGGAGGTACCAGAAGGGGTGTGTCAAATAGTTATTTTTTCTGAGGTTTCGCCTCCTATCACAATATAAATTAACCGACTAATTTTCATTACCCCTCAAATGTCCGTTTGGAAGTTATGGGAGAATTATTAATTTTCCAAAAATAGGTAATTTTGTATGGGAGGTACCAGAAGGGGTGACCCGATATAGTACATATTCACTCCTGATTCATATTTTCATAAGCGTACAAATTAGTCATAATTTGACTGAATTCAGTGTACTTAGAAAAAAGATATGTTTGTAATACTATGGGGGTGAGTTCGGTCATTTGTATGGGAGGTACCAGAAGGGGTGTGTCAAATAGTTAGCTTTTCTAGGGTTTTGCCTCATATAATAACATAAATTAATCGACCAATTTTCATTACCCCCCAAGAGTCCGTTTGGAAGTTATAGGAGAAATATTAATTTTCCAAAAATAGGTAATTTTGTATGGGAGGTACCAGAAGGCGTGATCTCATATAGTCCAAGTTCATACCTGAGTCTAATTTTCATAAACAAACATCATACGCAAAATTTGAGTGATCTCAGTTTACTTACAAAAAAGATATGTATGTAAAACTATAAGGGTTAATTCGGTCATTTGTATGGGAGGTACCAGAAGGGGTGTGTCAAATAATTAGGTTTTCTGAGGTTTTGCCTTCTATCAAAAGATAAATTTACCGATCAATTTTCATTACCCCCCAAGTGTCCGTTTGGAAGTTATGGAAGAAATATTAATTTTCCTAAAATAGGTAATTTTGTATGGGAGGTACCAGATGGGGTGGGGCTATTCAGCCCATTTACAATCCCATAAGTTCGTTTTGAAAAATATTGATACTGGTAAATTTTCATACCGATCCGTTAAGGTTTACTCGAGTTGTCCTGCTGACCAGCCAGCCAGCCAGAGAGACGGACATAGCTCATTCTTCTTAAAAAGTTCTGAAACGAATTTGGTCTTAAGATACTTGGGGTCTAACTCGTCTCCTTAAATGCGTTACACTTTTTTTTCGTATCAAATGATATATACCCTCATCCCTAAGGGTGATGGTATAAAAACTGTTTTAGTGAGTCACTAGAAACTTTTTGCATATATACCAAAACTTCAGTTTTAAACTGCAAATAAAATAATATTATGTTTTTATAAGTAGGCTAACTATTGTCCTTTCATTGAAAAAGGACCAATACAATAAAACAGTAGCACATTTTCCAACTTCACAGTTTTGAACCAATTGAGACCCCCAAAATCTGAAAGCTTATGATAGTAGAAGAAAAACCTAATATTCTATGATTTTTCACACTTATTTCAGAAATTGATACGAACTCGACCAGTCATTATATGACAAAAAGATAGCCAAAAGCAAAACAAACAACTCTTCTCAACAATCCGATTTCATATGATAACCCTTTCACATTGTTATAGCCCTACAAAGTCATCAAAAATTCAATAAAGAGCCAATAAATCACTTTCAATTGCATGTTTATCGAATTTAAAAATGCTATGCTTTTTTAAATGAAATAGCTACAAAATAGAAATAAATAATGAAAAATACGATTTTTTGACAGTTTTGTTGTTTTGGGTAAGATGTTGTTGTTTTTGTTTATTTTATCTCAAGGTAAAATTTTTAGGTCTGATAAAGATCTAAACATTTACCGAAGAGAGACAAGCAATATTTCGAATAGCTCACGAGATATAAACTTAAGAATTAGTACATGTTTTTTTTAAATATCTACCAGTCGAAAAATTCAAAAAACAATATAAACTTATTATAAATTTACTATAAGTTTACATTAGTAAACATGATGTTTGGAAAATCTTTATCGCAGGCATTGTAACTTGTTAAGTTTCAATTATTGGATAAGCGAAAGGGATCCCTTATTGTCCAATTATGTTCATGTTTGGAAAATATTTGGGAATATACTTGATATGCAATACATAATATAAAAATGTCGAAAAGCTTGTGGTAAATTTATATTTTTATCTATTTCCAAATTGGATATAAATACCATTCCAAAGCAAATACAAAAGTTTTGTCAATTTAATTGTTTTCTTTTATTTTCAGTCATTTTTAATAGTTTTACTATTTCTGGTCTTCTTTTTCGCGCCATTTCTTCTATATTTATAAGAACTTTTTGCTTTAACACGAAACACGACAATCTTTCAGCAGCAGCAAATAATACTAAATGCCAAGACGAAAAGAAATATGTAAACAAAAATTAAACTGTTGTTTTCTGTCTAGACTTTGAGCTTACAAAAGCAATGTATTTTTATTTTTTTACAAATATGTTACAAACTAATTTGGAATAGGTTAACTAAAATCTTTGGAAAACATATATTTATTAGCGAGTTTACATCAATGTTTATTGGGCAATTGTTTGTTTCTTTTTTTACAAATCTGTTACAAAGTGTTTGTAAATAATTTACTGAAGGTTTGGAAAACGTAAACTTCGCCAACTAATTTGGAAAAATTAACTAAAATCTTTTGAAAACATTTACTTATTAGCCGGCTTACATCAATGTTTATTGAGTAATAATTCAAAACCCAGCAAGCGTTATTTTTCCACCATCATAAGCATTCAGATTTAGGGGGTCTCGATTGGTTCAAGATTTTAGTGCTGCACTGTGTAATATGTTACATCATCTGTCAAAATAAAGAAATTTGTTAAATCCGAAAAACATTTGAAATTAAAGTAAAAAATAATTTTTTTCATAAAATTAGGCAATTTTTAGAAAAATAACGGTAGGGAATTTAGAATAAAAAAAAATTTGGAAAATCGGAAACTTCCCAGCAAAAGAAAAATATGGGAAGATCATTCCCGTATAATCACTTACTTTTCTGGTTGCCAATTTCTAAGTATGCATTATAAAACACATGCTTAAAACAAACACAAATATTAGTGATTACTCGATTAATTCCACTGTGATAGTTTTTTATAAAAATTTTCGAAGACAAAGCCGGCATTTCCGAAAACCCAACTTTGTTGCTTTGTTGCAAGTGCACTGCACAATACAGTTAAAATTTTGCACAATCTTATCGCTTATTGAACTTTAACTTACGAATAAAAACAGGGCATCGTTCTGCGTACTGGTACTTCCAATACTAGGTAGTGTCAAATTTCCCAATAATTTCAAGGAGGAACTCTTAATATTTAGTGAATTGCGCACTTTCTAAACTGTAACTATTTCTGCAGCTTTGATATATGCCTGTAAACGTCTGGGCAACAGTTACCACTGCACAAGCAGGACAATAACAATACTTAAGTACTTTTACTTAAAAATCAGTTAATTTCATTGACTCAGAGTTAAAAAATATCCACTAGAATTTTGGAGAATTAACATAGGGTGAAATTTTTTATCCGTCAGTTGACCTTAGTGAAATTTTTGTACTGTTTTATTTTGATCTTCATATTTTCCGGCATTTTAACAGATTTTCCAAGCTGAAGGGGGGCAGCTGCCCCCCCCCCTTCCCCTACCTGGCTACGCCCTTGTCGCATTGTGTCATAATAGCGGCAAAAAATGAAAAATATCACCTTACTAGTTTTTAAAAATTGTAAATGGGCAATTCTACAGAAAAGTCTACCGTGATCGAAAAATAAAAAGTTGATAAATTTTTTTTTTAATTCTGTATGAGTAAAGGCAAATACTTAAATTTTATTAAATTAAAATGTCCAAAACTTTTACGATTAAATGAAGAGCAAAATTCCATTGATGATCTGGTTACCTCTTTGAATTGTCAATAACATATTTACAGATTATGCAAGTGCATTGTTATCATAAAATATTTGTTACAACAGATGTAAGGATGAGGATATACTAAGGTTGAAAAAGTGCAACGTTTTAAAGGAGACGTTTAAGACCTCTATTATCTTAAGGCCACATTTTTCCAGTAAAGACGTAACCAATTGTTTTTAAAATTTTGCATTGCTTAACTAGTTACAGTATTAGAGACATATTTAAACCCTACCCAGCCGCCCTTTGGGTACCTTCAACATTAATGTTAAATTCCTCTTTGTAAATCGTGTATGTAATAATATTACTATGTGAAACACAATCTTACCCAAACTCTGCACTTAGTAATTCACAAGATTTTGGTGCCTCCAAATTATTTTAAAAGATGTTGAGTGCAGTTAAAATCTAATTCCGAGTGGTTTATTACATTCGCTTCTGAAATATCTTTTCTTCTGTGTTTGATATATTTTAAAGATTATTATATATTATTGTAAAAATTGCTAAAATGGATCAGCAGTGCCGTCCTTGATACAATGAAAACTTATTTATTGTAAGGCAAGTATTCTAATACAAAATTTTTAAGCCGATTGGCTGACATATAACATTCCGTTTGCCCCTTTTAACCCAAGGAGTACGAATTTCCAAAAATCGCTTCATTTGTTGACGATTTAGGTCTTGCCGTGGAGATCAGAAGCCTGTATTAAAGATGTACAGTATACACTAACATAAAGATGTTAGGAAAAAAAGCTGAAACACTTGTTTACTTAAATCGAATAAGGATAAATATATGTCAATCTGATATTTAATTCAGAAAAATATCGCTACTTAGAACTTAAAAATCCATATTTTTGCAGCATTTTCTTGAAAAAAAGACTTTTGGGCATGTTTTTCATACCATTGAATGCGTCCTTAAAAACTCTTTCCTATGATACTAATATTGCGCATATAGTCTAACTAAATATCTAAAATCTTTGAAAAACTCAAAAAAGACCATTTTTAAAAACGGTCCAGCTCACTGGATCTTAATCCTAGACACGAAGTTTTAGGGGTTCATCATAAAACAAGCCAAGGTACATTTTGGGAGGTGGACCGAAGATACTTTATTTGGTGTGTCGGTCTTATATACATTCTTAATTTCAGTCAAATTGTTGATTCGTTAAAATTTTCGTTATAACTCTACAGAGGCATCTACCGGTTCCATTTATACAAAAACTTTGTTCTAATGATCACACAAATATACAAACTAAATTTCAGTTAAATTGGTCCATACGTCCAAACAAATTTTAGTAAAATTGGTCCATCCATTAAAATTTTCGACATAAATACACCCCAGCGCTATCTACCGGGTCTGTTTGTACATGGAATTGTTTCTCATGATCAAACGAATATCCATTCTTAATTTCAGTCGAATTGAAACATGCATCAAATCCACCCTAGCACCACCTTGAGTAGATTTTTTTTTATTTACAAACCATCTACTGAAAATTTGTAATCGAATGAAGAAAAAACCAGCCAAATCGCTTCAGCCGTTCTCAAGTGATGGCTTTACATACGTGGACCATTCAATTTTTATATATATAGATATGGTGAGGGTATTTAACAGTCCGTTTTATATTTCGAGATATTTAACTATTGTGGTTATAAGGATTTTCTACAAATGTGATGCAAAAATTTGGGACCGGCCGTGGCATAGTGGTTAGAACACGCGACTACCATGCGGGAGATCGCAGGTTCAAACCTGGCTCCAGTCATCTTAAAAGAAAAAAATAAATAACATTTTCTTTCATTGTCGGCTCCCCTCGAATGTTGTTTGACAGCAACTTCGCAGTATTAAGCGTCGATTCAATCGTCGTGTCTAGTAAGAGCTTCTCAAAACAGTGACGTTCGCATTCGTCGATAAATAAGTAGGTGCCGTTAGTTGTGAATCTAAAAATAGAAAGCGTGTTAATTCACAACAACGCGAGAAGCTATCCCATACCTCATTCATGGGGTGCAAAAGGAAATTAAGTTTTTTTTTTTAAGTGATGCAAAAAAAATAAATGTTAAGCTTTAGTATTCCAATCTGTCGCTAGATTGAATTATTAAACTTAAAATTTTTAAATTAACTTGTTTTGATTAAATGTACTCAAAATAAAAATCAAGTATTCTTCTTCTTCTTAATTGGCAGCAGCAACAGAAATTTATCAAACAACGTGTCTAAGCCGTCGATATCGTTGTACAGCTCATACCGCTCGTGGTTCATTCGACGGCGATACTCGAGTTACCGATGATGGGTCTAAATATTTTGCGAAGTATTTTTCTGTCGAATACTCCCAGAATGGATTGATATGCTTGTGTCATTACCCAGGATTATGCGCTGTAGAGCAAGACAGGTAGGATCAGAGCCTGGTAGAGCTGGATCTTTGTTCTTCGAGTGAACGCTTTGTCATCAAAAAGCTTTCTTAGCGCTTACTAGCAGCGGTTTGCGATCAATACACTCTTGATTTCCAGGCTGACATTATTATTTTTGTTTATGGCGTAGTCAAGGTAGACAAAATCATATACCATTTCAAGTTATAGCTGTCAACGTTCATGCAGCGGCCCAGACGAGTGGACTCTTTGTTCGTTGAAACAAATAACTTGGATTTTTCCTCATTTATCACCAGACCCACTTCAGCCGACTGCATTTCAGTGCTCGAAACAACCGCCATAACATCTCGCAATCCACGTATATCTATCTATTGGCTATATCGGTGGTATGCAGCTTTGTGATGTCTAGCTTCCTTTGCGTTTGATTACGAGTGTTTTTAGCACTACTCAAGTGCTTGTGACCAGACTGTTCCAAAACCTTTACCTTTTGGTGGAACTTTCGGGCCTCACTTCTATCCCTGTAGTTTTCGATATCCTGTCTCTCTCTTTTCTTCCACAGACGCCTTTTCCGCCTGAAAAGGCGTTCCATCTCCCTCCTTTTCTCATTATAACGCTCCATAACCGCACGTGTCGCCATTGGCTGCAGTTTTGCCTTATATGCAGCATCCATTTCCTCAGACATTTCGCCACATTCATCACCGTACCAGGGCTTGTCTGAGCGTGGTTTTTCATAACCCAGTACGGTCGTTGCCGCAGTGTTCATAGAATTCGCAATATTCTGCCACTGTATGTCGGCACATCAGAACTAGGGGGGGGTTTGTTTGGAGTAATTAAGAGAGTTGGTTGGAGCAGGCATTGGCTATCTCGGCTGCAACTAGGTGGTGATCAGAGTCAATATTTGCACTTCGCATCCACGTTCATAACACATGTGACATGCCTTCCATCAATTACCACGTGATCAATCTGATTTCTTGTATATTCTTGATCGGGAGATATCCAGGTTGCCTTGTGGATATCTTCCAACCATGTTTCTTGCCGACTCGAAACTAACCGGTCTGAATCCGTTATCGGAGGTATATCTGTGTAGACTGAATTTTCCGACTGCTGAACCGAGAGCATCTTCCCTTCTTATTTTAGCATTAAAATCTCTCAGAACAATTTTAATGTCATATGCAGGGCAGGCGCTCATAAAATGCATTTTTAATGTCATCGTCTTTGTCTTCTGCCGGGCCGATACACAAAACAGCGTAATATAAAAATATTTCGCCAGGATGCGAAAAGTGGCCATTCGGTCACTTACAGGGTTAAACCGCGATACCTGGTGTCGAAGTCTCTTGCCGACTATGAAATCACATTCAAATTCGTGTCTTTCTTAATGCCACCTGGAAACGATGTCACAGTTCTTTCGTCGTATGGCGGTGATGTCACCCTTGTATTTGTCGAGGACATCCGCCATTGCATAGAGGCACCACCTCTGTATAGAGTTCGGATATTCCAGGCGCATATCCTTAAATCATGGTCCTTTTAATGTTTGCGGTGATCAACATTTGGGGGTTCTTGTTTTTTTTTCGTGTTTTTATAATAATTGTTTTGTTTAAGGAAAGTGGCTTATTGGTCCACCGTGCCCGATTCTAGTTTCTTGGGGCTGCCAAACCACAAAGAGAGCCTCTGCGTTGAGCTTCAGTAACTTCTGTTACCTACTTTCTAAGACGCATCGGTAGTAGCATGCCGATTAGGTTACACAACATCTCGCCCTCTCACATTTGCTACCACTGAACGGATGTTCGCTGGCATTGCCCGGGGAATATGTGATCCCTCGGACGTTGTGAGCTGCTTGGGAACCTCAAAAAAGAGCTTCTGGTTATTCCCAAATGAAAAACAATCAGAAAGACTCAAATTAGAAAGATATCAAGTATTCAGTACTTTAATCAATCCTTAGCGGTGTCAAAAGTGCGGTAAATACGGATATTCCTAAAACTATTACAAAAGGCTCCACGAAAAGTCCCCCAATGAAATAACGCCCAGGAAATAACCCCCAATGAAATAAACCCCAAAAAATAGGAAATAACACCCAAAAACAGTGAATGAAATAACATCGAAAAATAAATGAAATAAACCCCAAAGCGAAAACGAAACAACCCCCAATATTTGGGAGTTATTTCATATGAAATAACACCCAATGATGAAAATGAAATAACCCCCAATGAAATAAGCCCCATCAGCAACAAAAATGAAATTATGCCCAAAATTCATAAAAGAGTCAGTTTCACCAAGGATTTCATAAAGTCAATATGGACCAACAGCAAAGTCGCAAAATTATTGAAATGAATCGTGTGGATCGTAGATCGTTGTAGCCCTGCCCTTTTTTCAGTTCGGAAGACAATTTGCCTTTTACGTTTGACCTTTACACAACCACCTCCATTGTTCAGAAGCAAATCAAACTCTCTGCTTTTATTGAATTCTTCCTTTTAAAGAACTTTTACAATTTTAAAAACAAAAATTCATTCTTAGTGTGTACTAATCGAATTCTCAATATGAAAAAATGCTCGGTGAATTTTGTTGATTTTCTATCCGTCAATATGAAGACAAATGGAAATATATTGAAACATTCAAAAGAAATTGTGATATATTCACAGGCTAAAAGTTTTCTTGTAAAAGGCCTATTATTATATAATTATATAATTATAACCCCTTAAAGCCAACAGCTTTAAAAATGAAATAACCCCCGAATAAAAAATGAAATAACACCCAAATTATTCACGATATGAAACAATCCCCAAATTTAAAAAATTTGTTGAGTGTTATTTCATTAAAGATTATTTCATAATTTGAAAACCCCAAATGACGAATGAAATAATTCCCAAAAATAAATGAAAAACCACCCAATAAATTTGGGAGTTATTTCATATGACATAACACCCAAAATTGTATGAAAAAAAATTTGGAAATATTTCATTTCTCGTTTGGGCGTTATTTCATTGGGGGGCTTTTCGTGGAGCCTTACAAAATACGGCTCCACGAAAAGCCCCCCAATGAAATAACACCCAGGAAATAACCCCCAATGAAAAAAACCCCAAAAAATTGGAAATAACACCCAAAAACAGTGAATGAAATAACATCGAAAAATAAATGAAATAAGCCCCAAAGCGAAAACGAAACAAACCCCAATTTGATGAAAATGAAAGGCTCCACGAAAAGCCCCCCAATGAAATAACGCCCAGGAAATAACACCCAATGAAATAATTCCCAATAAATTGGAAATAACACCCAAAAACAGGGAATGAAATAACATCCAAAAATAAATGAAATTAACCCCAAAGCGAAAACGAAACAACCCCCAATATTTGGGAGTTATTTCATATGAAATAACACCCAATGATGAAAATGAAATAACCCCCAATGAAATAAACCCCATCAGCAACAAAAATGAAATTATGCCCAAAATTCAAAAAAGGATTCCATGAAGTCAATATGGCCCAACAGCAAAGTCGCAAAATTATTGAAATTAATAGTGTGGATCGTAGATCGTTGTAGCCCTGCTCTATTTTTGCAGTTCGGAAGACAATTTGCCTTTTACGTTTGGCCTTTACACAACCACCTTCAATGTTCACAAGCAAATCAAACTCTCTGCTTTTATTAAATTCTTCCTTTTGAAGGACTCTTACAAATTTAAAAAAAATTCGAATCTTAGTTTGAACTAATCGAATTCTCAAAATGAAAAAATGCTCGGTGCATTTTGTTGATTTTCTATCCGTCAACATGAACACAAATGGAAATATCTGTAAACATTCAAAATATATTGTAATATATTCACAGGCTAAAAGTTTTCTTGTAAAAGGCCAGTTTTTATATAATTATAACCTCAAAAAGCAACAGCTTTAAAAATGAAATAACCCCTGAATAAAAAATGAAATTACACCTAAATTATTCATGATATGAAACAAGCCCCAAATTAAAAAAATTGGTTGGGTGTTATTTCATTGGAGATTATTTCATAATTTGAAAACCCCAAATGAGAAATGAAATAATTCCCAAAGAAAAATGAAAAACGGCCCAAAAGGAGTTATTTCATATGAAATAACACCCAAAAATGTATGAAAAAAATTTGGGGAATATTTCATTTCTTGTTTGGGCGTTATTTCATTGGGGGGCTTTTCGTGGAGCCAAAATGAAATAGCCCCCAATGAAATAAACCCCCATCAGCAACATAAATGAAATTATTCCCAAAATTCATAAAAGAGTCAGTTTCACCAAGGATTTCATGAAGTCAATATGGACCAACAGCAAAATCGCAAGATTATTGAAATGAATCGTGTGGATCGTAGATTGTTGAAGCCCTACTGTGTGTTTGCAGTACGGAAGATAATTTGCCTTCCTTTTGAAGAACTCTTACAAATTTTAAAAGAATTCCATTCTTAGTGTGTACTTATCGAATTCTGCAAATGAAAATATGCTCGGTGCATTTTGTTGATTTTCTATCCGTCAATATGAACACAAATGGAAATATCTGTAAACATTCAAAAGATATTGTAATATATTCACATGCTAAAAGTTTTCTTGTAAACGGCCTATTTTTATATTATTATATAATTATAACCCCTAAAAACCAATAGCTTTAAAAATGAAATAACCCCCGAATAAAAAATGAAATAACACCCAAAATACACTAGTGTAAAAATGGTATCAACAAAGATCACACATCACTTCATTCACACATCATCATTAATACTTAATTGTAGAATTTTTACGCTTAAATTTAAGTACTACTTTTGCAAAAAAATAAGAATTCTGAACTTAAATTTAGAATGAAAATCAATTGTGGGAAAAAACTTTAAGCTAAGAGAGTAAATGTTTCTTCTCTCCCAACCGTTTTTTTTTTAGAGATTAATATAATATTTTTAGAATTAATCTTACTTTAAGTAGGATAAAACTTGATTATTATTTTAAGATTTTTTTACTTGACAATTGACAAGTTCATACTTGAAATTCTCCAATTAAGTTCGTACATACTTAATTGGAGAATATAATACTTATTTTAATAAATTCTACGCTTAAATTTTTCCACATATCCCGTTTTTTACTTGTATTAAGAATATTTAGTACTATTCCAACTTACATAAGTCTTTTAAGGAGGGACCGTAACTGTTATAAGTTTCAAAATAAAAATTGCAATATAACAATTATTTTCAAATTTATATTTAAAAGTTATAAAATAACACTTATTTTTAATTTTTATAATAAAAATGTAAAATAAGAGTTGTTTTTGATTTTTTTAATAAAAATTACGAAATAACAGTTATTTTCGACTTTTACAAAAAAAAAATAAAAAATAAGAGTTATTCTTGATTTTTATTTTAAAAGTTACAAATAAGAGTTATTCCGTAACTTTTATTTTTAAAAATCAAAAATAAAAGTTAAACTTTAATAACTTTTGAACCAAGTGACGGATTACTAAAATTTATAAAGATTCTTGGTCTATGATTCAATACCTTTCATATGATACATTATATGTTCTTTAAGGACGACTTACAAGGATTCTACTAATTTCTACTATATAATAAAATTTCTACTTTTATAATACCAACAGATACAATGTGGGCTAGAGCCTTAAGTAATGAAATAATCGTTATTACATTGTAACAGCACTCAACATCTTTAACAGTAATAATCTTTTTTATATGCATTTGTTGGAATTTGTTTGCAAGTAAATACTGCATATAGTACTGCAACAGGATACAGATGCATAAATGGAATATAATAGAAAATAGTAGGATCCTTATAAGTCGTCCTTGAAGGACATATGATGTATCATATAAAAGGTATTGAATGATAGATCAAGAATCTTTTTAAATTTTAGTAATCCGTCACTTGGTTCAAAAGATATTAATGTTTAACTTTTATTTTTGATTTTTAAAAATAAAAGTTACGGAATAACTCTTATTTGTAACTTTTAAAATAAAAATCAAAAATAACTCTTATTTTTAATTTTTTTTTTGTAAAAATCAAAAATAACTGTTATTTTGTAACTTTTAAATAAAAGTTACAATTTAATTATTATTTTTAAATTTTTTTTAAAAAAAGTTAAAAATAAGTGTTAACCAGTACAGAAATTTCAGTCAGTTAAACTGACTGATAAATACCATCACCCAATATAAGATATTGTTTAAGTCTTGTGTTATTGAAATTAACCGATTTGTAATTAAAATCAGTTAGAAAGTTTCAGTCCGGCAGCCCGACTTACATTTACACTTACCCTCAGTAAAATAAATAATTTTCTATTATATTGATATTATTACTCGATTTCGAAAGTGGGCGGAGTGGTACATTTGTATGGGAGGTACGAGAAGGGGTGTGGTTAGGCTTCGAGATTTATTCTCCATAACTTTATCCTGTTATAGCTTTACTAAATATAGAATTTGGGCACGATTGCGTTGGGTGTACTGATATTATTACTACATCCCTAAAGTGGGCGGAAAGGTACATTTGTATGGGAGGTACCAGAAGGGGCGTGTCTAGACTTCCAATTTTTTCTCCAAAACTTTGTCCTGTTGTAATATAACAAAACACAGAATTTGGGCACGATCGTGTCTAGTGTATTGATATTATTACCCTATTTCTAAAGTGGGCGGAGTGGTACATTTGTATGGGAGGTACCAGAATTGACGTGTCCAGACTTCCAGATTTTTTCTCCAAAACTTTACCCTGCTTGAACTTTACCACACACAGAATTTGGGCACGATCGCGTTAGGTCTTTTAATAATATTAATCGATTTCTAAAGTGGGCGGTACCAGATGTGTATGGGAGGTGCCAGATGGGGCGTGGATAGACTTCCAATTTTTTTTCTCCAAAACTTTATTCCGTTATTGCTTTACTAAAAATAGAATTTGGGTACGATCACGTTTGATTTATTGATATTATTTCTCCATCTCCATAGTGGGCGGAAAGGTAGGTTTGTATGGGAGGTTCCAGAAGGGGAGTGGCTAGGCTTTCAAAATTTTTTCCAAAACTTTATCCTGTTATAGCTTTACTAAATACAGAATTTGGGACGATCCCGTAGGGTGTATTGATATTATTACTCGATTTCTAAAGTGGGCGGAATGATGTATTTGTATGGGAGGTACCAGAAGGGGCGGGCCATGTAGCCCATTTGCAATACCGTAAGTAGTTTTGTGAAAATAATAACTCGTGCAAAATTTTAAAAGATTTAATTGCGTCTTTCGAAAGTTATCGTGCGAACCAGCCGGACAGCCACCAGACAGACAGACAGACAGACAGACAGACAGACAGACAGACAGACAGACAGACAGGCAGACAGACAGACAGACAGACAGACAGACAGACAGACAGACGGACATGGCTCAAACGACTTAAAAAGTCATGAATCGAATTTGGTTCAAAGAAACCAATTGTCTAAAATCACTCCTATGTGTTACACTTTTGGCTCGTATCAAATGATATATACCTTCATCCCTAAGGGTGATGGTATAACCAGTTAGAAAGTTTCAGTCGGGCAACCCGACTTACATTTACCCTTACTTACTTACTTACTTAGCTGGTACTTCTATGCAATCCCAGTGGATTATATACCGCACGTAGAAAAATATTATAAGCGACTCGATCTTCTGCGCTTCTTCTCCAGTTAGTCACACCGAGTTCTGTAAGGTTCTCAGTAACCTGGACTTTCCAACGGAGTTTAGGTCGCCCTCTTCTGCGCCGTCCATCGAGTTCATTGTCGAAGACTTTTCGAGCTGGAGCATTTTCTTCCATGCGTACAACATGACCTAGCCAACGCAACCGTTGCACCTTAATGATTCATACGACGCCGATACTCTCCGTTAACGATGATGGGCCCATATATTTTACGGAGTATTTTTCTCTCGAATACCGCCAGAACCGATTCATCCGCTTGTGTCATAACCCAGGATTCTGAGCCATACATTAGGACAGGTAGAACCAGTATCTGGTATAGCTGGAGTTTTGTTCGTCGAGAGAGGGCTCTGTCATTGAATCGCTTGCTTAGTCCGTAGTAGCATTTATTTGCAAGCAGGATTCTTCTCCGGATTTCTAGGCTGACATTATTTTCTTTGTTGATGGCGGAGCCTAGGTAGACAAAATTATCTACCACCTCGAAATTATAGTTGTCAACGTTCACGCAGTTTCCCAAACGAGTAGATTCTTTGTTCGTAGAAACTAATAACTTCGTTTTGTCCTCGTTCACCGTTAGGTCCATTTTCGCTGATTCCTTCTGTATACCTGAGAAGGCTGCAGTCACATCCCGCAGTTTTCGACCGATGATGTCTACGTCATCAGCGTACGCGAGTAGCATGTGGCTTTTGTTGAATATAGTGCCACTCGTGTTTACTGCAGCTTTTCTCATTATCATCTCCATCACAATTTTTAGGCCTCGTCTGGTATAGAATGGCTCCGTAAGGTCCTTGCCAATCTTCACTGAAGACTTCGTGTCAGTCAGCGTCATTCCGCAAAGACGTATCAGCTTCGCTGGAATTCCAAACTCAGCCATGGCTTCAAGTAATTTCTGCCGTATCGGGCTGTCGAAGGCAGCTTTATAGTCGACAAAAAGATGGTACGTGTCGATCTGTTTCTCTTGGGTCTTTTCCAGGATTTGCCGAAGTGTAAAAATCTGGTCAGTTGTTGATTTTCCAGGTCTAAAGCCACACTGATAAGGCCCGATCAGGTTGGATAACACTGGCTTTAGTCTTTCACATAGCACACTCGACAGGACCTTATATGCGATGGGTAAAAGGCTGATCCCGCGGTAGTTGGAGCACACACTTGGATCACCTTTTTTCAGCACAGGACATAATACGCTTACATTCCAGTCGTCGGGCATGCACTCTTTAAGCCAAACCGTGCGCAGGAGCTGGTGCATGCTCGTTATCAGCTCCTCGCCACCGGACTTGAAGAGCTCTGCGGGCAGACTGTCGGCACCGGCTGCTTTGTTGTTTTTCAGCCGCGATATTGCTCTTCTTACCTCGGCTTGACTTGGTGGTGGGCAATCTAAGCCGTCGTCGACAATTGGCGTGATAACTTCACGTGCGCTGCCTTCTGGAACCAGCAGTTGCTGGAAGTGTTCTCTCCATATGTGCAGCACACTCTGCGTATCCGTGACCAGATTTCCATCACTGTCCTTACAGGTGGGGAGGCCATTACCGTATCCATTTGCTCTTACTTTCTGGTAAAATTTTCGGGCCTCACTTCTATCCCTGTATCGCTCTATATCCTCGTTCTCCCGTTCCTTCATCTGACGTTTTTTTCGCCTAAATAGCTGTCTCGCCCGTTTTACTTTCTCCTTATGCCGTTCCCTAACAGCACGGGTTACAATTGGCTGTAGCGTTGCCATGTAAGCAGCATCCTGTTCCTCAGACGCTATGCGACATTCTTCATCGTACCAGGATTCGTCTGAGCGCCGCTTTTCATATCCTAGCACGGTTGTTGCGGCGGTTGCCATGGAATGCGCAATATGCTGCCACTGTGTATCGGGAACGTCAGAAGTAGAGGCGTTGTGTCGTAAAAGTTGGGAGAGTTGGTCGGAGTAGGCAGTAGCTATCTCTGGGGTTTGCAGCTTCGCGATGTCCAGCTTTCTTTGTGTTTGGTTACGTGCGTTTTTCGCTCTGCTCAATCTTGTGCGAACCTTGGCTGCAACCAGGTAATGATCCGAGCCAATATTAGCACCACGGATCACACGCAAGTCCATGACACTAGATGCATGCCTGCCATCAATTACCACATGATCAATTTGATTTTTGGTGTTTTGATCGGGGGATAGCCAAGTTGCCTTGTGGATATCTTTGTGCTGGAATCTGGTTCCACTAACTACCATGTTCCTTCCCGCTGCGAAGCTAACCAGCCTAAACCCGTTGTCTGACGTGTCGGTATGCAGGCTGAATTTACCGATCGATGGACCAAGAACATCTTCCCTTCCTATTTTTGCATTAAAGTCTCCCAGAACAATTTTAATGTCGTGGCCAGGGCAGCGGTCGTATGTTTCCTCTAGGCGCTCGTAAAATGCATCTTTAATCTCATCGTCTTTATCTTCCGTCGGGGCGTGTACACAAATCAGCGTGATGTAAAAATATTTCGCCCGGATGCGAATGGTGGCTATACGGTCACTTACAGGGTTAAACCGCGAGACCAGGTGTCGAAGTCTCTTGCCGACTATGAAACCATTTACCCTTACCCTCAGTAAAACAAATAATTTTCTATTTTATTGATATTATTACTCGATTTCGAAATTGGGCGGAGTGGTACATTTATATGAGAGGTACGTGAAGGGGTGTGTTTAGGCTCCAGATTTATTCTCCATAACTTTATCCTGTTATAGCTTTACTAAATACAGAATTTGCGCACGATTGCGTTGGGTGTACTGATATTATTACTACATCCCAAAAGTGGGCGGAAAGGTACATTTGTATGGGAGGTACCATAAGGGGCGTGTCTAGACTTCCAATTTTTTCTCCAAAACTTTGTCCTGTTATAATATAACAAAATACAGAATTTGGGCACGATCGTGTCGAGTGTATTGATATTATTACCCTATTTCTAAAGTGGGCGGAGTGGTACATTTGTATGGGAGGTACCAGAAGGGGCGTGTCTAGACTTCCAGATTTTTTCTCCAAAACTTTATCCTGCTTAAACTTTACCAAATACAGAATTTTGGCACGATCGCGTTAGGTCTTTTAATAATATTAATCGATTTCTAAAGTGGGCGGTACCAGATGTGTATGGGAGGTACCAGATGGGGCGTGAATAGACTTCCAATTTTTTTCTCTAAAACTTTATCTTGTTACAGCTTTACTCAAAATAGAATTTGGGTACGATCACGTTTAATTTATTGATATTATTTCTCCATCTCTATAGTGGGCGGAAAGGTAGATTTGTATGGGAGGTACCAGAAAGGGCGTGGCTAGGCATTCAAAATTTTTTCCAAAACTTTATCCTGTTATAGCTTTACTAAATACAGAATTTGGGGACGATCCCTTAGGGTGTATTGATATTATTACTCGATTTCTAAAGTGGGCGGAATGATGTATTTGTATGGGAGGTACCAGAAGGGGCGGGGCCATGTAGCCCATTTGCAATACCGTAAGTAGTTTTGAGAAAATAATAACTCGTGCAAAATTTCAAGGCTCTATGAAAAATGCCCCAAATGCAAAATGCCCCAAAAAAAAAACGAAAAATTACCCAAAATAAAATTGGGCAAAAAAAAATGAAAAATTACCCAGAACGAAATTTTCCCCAAAAATTATGAAACATACCCCACAAAATTTATGGCACGCCCCCCGCCGCATACGTCGTTATCAGTTTCTATACTCTCCCTATAGCATTATTAAAAGACGAATGCGGTGGGGGGCACGCCCCCCGCCGCATACGTCGAAGTCAGTATCGTAACTATCTCTCTGTCATATTTCATAAGTCGAAAAATAAAATGAGATGGGGGGGGCGTCCGCCCCCCCCCCATTTCTTTATCATCTGCACCATGCTTTTTAATTTTTTTTTTATATGGAAATAAATTGGGGTATTTTTCATACCTGCAAGTTTGGGACAGACAGACGGACATGGCTCAAACGACTTAAAAAGTCATGAATCGAATTTGGTTCAAAGAAACCTAGGGTCTAAAGTGACTCCTTCTATGTGTTACACTTTTGGGTCGTATCAAATGATATATACCTTCATCCCTACGGGTGATGGTATAAAAATGATTTTTATTATATAAATCGCAAATAGAAGTTTTTGGCTGATACAGCTTATTACGAATACAATAATAATTTTGGAGTATTCCATGTTACCTTTACATGCTTCCTTCATATTGATTTATTTATTTCAAGTTTTCACTCATAACTCTTATTTGCGGTCCCTGCTTTTAAGTGCTTTTTCTGCAAAAAAAAAAACAATAATAATTTTAAACTTCAATTTAGAAAACAATTTTTCTTTCTGTGTGCTCGATTACAACATATACGGGTAACAATATTTCAGGAATTGCGAAGCCTAAACAAAACAAACACCTTCCATATGCATCCGTTGGTTTGTGTAAAAATTAGATGCTTAATGTTGGCAAATGAATTTCTGCTACAATAAATATCCTAAACTCATTACGCATGTTAGTAACTCCTAAAGGCCTTGGGCACGAAACTATTTAAAAACTTTTGTGGCTCTTCTGACTAAATCATTACCATTGCGTTAAGAGCAGTTGCATGGTAGTAACCTCCATAGTTCTGCTCTGTGTTTGTTTAAAACACACACATTCTCTTACACAGTTATCCACTTCATCATAACAACGAACGACAAGGACAAAGTTTATTCCGATTTCATACTGTCGGCTTTCCCGATTAATCTGTTTGTCATAGTTTGTCTTGGCAAGATTTAAAATGTTGTAAAAGTTTGCAGTGAATTAGCACAAACTAACAAAATAATTTTTTTAAGTTGTGATTGTATCGTCAACATTTAAAATCTTGCAAACTTTAGCATCCTTTGTTATTATCTAAGCTAAATTAATCTATGTTCATTAGATTATTTAATGACGGGAAATCCTAAGCGAAAACTTTCATATTGCTTATCGTTTCAAATGAACGCCAAAACATTTCCCAGGGCTGAGTGAGCATTTGACACTGATTGTTTTGAAATAAGAAAACTGAGGTGTAAAATTATGTTTGGTTACTTTTGTGCCTAAGGATAATTTTAAACAGTAAAGAACATTATAGTTATAACAAATTAATACGTTTAGATTTGTCTTTGCCACTAAACATTTGCCACCGGAGAAGAAATAATTTAAGCAAAAGTAAGATGGAGGCATGGGAATGGGACTTTGCCCAGTGGTTGAAAGTTACTGATTGTCACTTACTTGGGAGTGACCAGAAGCGATTCCTTTGTGGCACTGTCCAAGCAGCTAACAACTTCCGGTCTTAGACCAGGTATTTCCCGGGCAATGACTTTAAAGCAACCGCTTAGAAGTAAGCTAAAGTTAGAAGGCGAAATGTTGAAATGTTGCTACCACCGATGCGTCTTAGGAAGTAGGTAACAGAAGTTAATGAAGCTCAACACAGGCTCTCTTAGTGGCTTTGGCAGCCCCAAGAAACTAGGATCGGGAGCGGTGGCCTAATAAGCCACCTTCCTTAAACAAAATTTATTATGAAAACACGAAGAAAAGAAAAAACAAGAACCCCCCCAAATGTTGACGACCCCCGCAAACGATATAAGGATATGCACCTAGAATGTCCGAACTCTATACTGAGATGGTGCCTCTATCCAACTGGCGGATGTCCTTGACAAATACAAGGCTGACATCACCGCCATACAGGAAATGAGATGGACGGGGCAGGGATGCACACGACGGAAGAACTGTGACATCTTTTACAGCTGGCATGCAGAATTTGGATGTGGTTTCATAGTCGCAAAAGGCTTCGACACCTGGTCTCGCGGTTAAACCCTGTAAGTGACCGTATAACCACCATTCGCATCCGGGCGAAATATTTTAACATTACGCTGATTTGTGTACACGCCCCGACGGAAGACAAAGACGATGACATCAAAGATGCATTCTTTGAGCGCTTGGAGGATATATATGACCGCTGATCTGCACATGACATTAAAATTGTTCTGGGAGATTTTAATGCTAAAATAGGAAGGGAAGATGCCCTTGGTTCAGCAGTCGGAAAATTCAGTCTACACAACAACACCTCCGATAACGGATTCAGACTGGTAAGTTTCGCGCCGGCAAGAAACATGGTTGTGAGTGGAACAAGATTCCCGCATAAAGATATCCACAAGCCAACCTGGATATCTCCCGATCAAAATACAAGACATCAGATTGATCACGTGGTAATTGATAGAAGGCATGTCTCAAGTGTTATGGAAGTGCGTGTGATGCGCGGTGCAAATATCGACTCGGATCACCACCTAGTTGCAGCCAAGGTACGCACACAATTAACCAACTCTCTCAATTACTCCATACAAATAACCCTAGTTCTGATGTTCCCGACATGCAGTGGCAGCATATTGCGAATTCTATGAACACTGCCGCAACGACCGTACTGGGTTATGAAAAACCACGCTCAGACAAGCCCTGGTACGGTGATGAATGTGGCGAAATGTCTAAGGAAATGGATGCTCCATACAAGGCAAAACTGCAGCCAATGGCGACGCGTGCCGTGACGGAGCGTTATAAAGAGAAAAGAAGGGAGATGAAACGCCTTTTCAGACGGAAAAAGCGTCTGTGGAAGAATGGAGAAAGCCAGGATATCGAAAACTACAGGGATAGAGGTGAGGCCCGAGAGTTCCCCACCTGTAAGGACAGAGACGGAAATCTGGTCACGGACACTCAGAGTGTGCTGCAAATATGGAGGGAACACTTTCAATCTCTTCTCGTTCCCGAAGGCAGCATAAGTGACGAAATCGCACCAATCATCGACGATGTAGTAGACTGTTCATCACCGAGCCAAAACGAGATCAGCACGGCAATTGCGCGGCTTAAAATAATAAAGCTGCGGGAGCCGATGGACTGCAGGCAGAGCTTTTTAAAGCCGGCCGCGATTATCTGGTAACATGCATGCACCAGCTCACAAAAACGATTTGGCTCTGGGAGTGCATGCCCGATGATTGGAATCTGGGTGTCCTATGTCCCGTGCTTAAGAACCCAGCAAAAAATTTTCTGCAATTTGGAAGCAGTAGATATATTGCTTCCATACCGGATGCACTACTTTTATGCGCTGCCTTTTAACGCAGAACATTGCGCATTTTTTCCTTAACTAAGTAAGGGAGATAAATGAATACTCACTTACCTGAAAATGTACGCAGATATTTAAGGCAGTTATGAAAAGCTTTCTATCAACAATGAAACAGAAACGATATTTGAATGCAGTAATAAGTGCTGATTTTGGTGCAATCACGTAAGCGAGCTTTGTTCTACTGCAATCCATCTCGCTTACTAAGTAGCAATGGTGTATATCAGCATTGTTTTTGTTTTTTTTCAACGATCTTTACCGATATTACACGACTAGAAAGTATTATTTACAACGAAGAGTTGCGTAATACAAAAACCCAATCAGTTTGATCTTAGTCATAATAGTGAGCGGGTGTATCCACGCAAGTTTGTTATATTAAGAAATAACTGTTAATTAATTAACTGTTTATTAATTTATTAACTGTTTATTAATTTTTTTAAGTTAATTGCTAGATAATTAAGGTTGCTTCCATGTTTTACTAACCTAATATCATGTAAGCTTTCTTATTATTTACAGACTTTTTTTACAATATTCATTTAGGTATAATTGACGTGTGTGCTCTTTTATAACAACATGATTTCATTACATTTCAGTTGCAATTATTTCACACCATTCAAGTTGCTATTATAGAAGCGCAGTTTTGGATACATAAATCATGCGCATTTAAGTGGGACATTTCTTTACAAAATCATTAATGAATACAGCGCTATGGTAAGCGCTAACCCCTTCGGCCTTTCTTTACTTAATTGCAGAATAGTAAGCAGGTTTTTTGCTGGGAAAGGCGATACTAGTGTGTGTACCAACTATCGCGGGATTAGCCTTTTACCCATCGCATACAAGGTCCTGTCTAACGAACCTGATTGGACCTTATCAGTGTGGCTTTAGACCTGGCAAATCCACTACCGACCAGATATTCACGCTACGACAAATCCTGGAGAAGACCCAAGAAATGCAGATCGATACCTACCATCTGTTCATCGATTACAACGCTGCATTTGACAGTCCGATACGACAGAAATTGTTGGATGCTATGGCTGAGTTTGGTATCCCCGCAAAGCTAATTCGACTCTGCGGGATGACACTGACTGACACGAAGTCTTCAGTGAAAATTGGCAAAAATCTGTCAGAGCCATTTTCTACCAAGCGAGGCTTTAGACAAGGCGATAGTCTGTCCTGCGATCTCTTTAACATCGTAATGGAGATGATCATGCGGAAAGCAGCAGTAAACAGAAATGGCACCATATTCAACAAATGCCACATGTTGCTCGCGTATGCTGATGATATAGATATTATTGGACGTGGATTGCGAGATGTCACTGCGGCTTTTTCAAGCATTGAAAAAAAGTCGGCTGAAGTGGGTCTGGTGATAAACGAGGACAAAACCAAGTTATTTATTTCAACGAACAAAGAGTCCTCTCGTCTGGAACGCTGCGTGAACGTTGACAACTATAACTTTGAAGTGGTAGATGATTTTGTCTACCTTGGCTCCGCCATAAACAAAAATAAAAATGTCAGCCTCGAAATCAAAAGACAAGTATTGATCGCAAACCGCTGCTACTATGCGCTAAGCAAGCGATTTAACGACAAAGCGCTCTCTCGAAGAACAAAGATCCAGCTCTATCAGACTCTGATCCTACCTGTCTTGCTCTACAGCGCAGAATCCTGGGTAATGACACCAGCGGATCAATCTATTCTGGGAGTCTTCGAGAGAAAAATACTCTGCAAAATATTTGGACCCATCATCGTGAACGGCGAGTACCGTCGTCGAATGAATCATGAGCTGTACAACGACAGCGACGTGGTCAAGCGCGTTCAAATAGACCGAATGCGCTGGCTTGGACACGTTGTACGAATGGACGAAATGGTGACGGAACTGTTAAGTAAGCTTGGAATGGCGAACTATCTATGGAGCGCAAAAGACCGAAGCGCTTGAAATGTTTTTCTTCGTGCGGCTACTGATAGATGAATTTCTGTTGTTGCTGCCAGTAAAGAAGAAGAAGATGAAGGCACCGATATTCACTTTATTTATTATCATACTAGCGGACCCGGCGAACTTCGTCCCGCCCCAATTTAATGTCTTCAGATAAACTCAGTAGAGAGTGATGTGATAAACAATGTTTTTCGATTAGTTTTCCGCAGCAGAGACAAACAACGAAGGCGGTTCTCTTAAACGCGAAAAGACAACGTACAGCTGACTGCACGAAAAACAGGGAAATTCGATATTTATCCCACATACTTCCAACCATTGGCCTTGCGATTTATTGATTGTCATTGCCAAAGCCAATTGAAATGGATGATCAGTTGGAATAATTGGAATTCGTGAGATAACGACTTCCTTTTCTTTGAATTTGCCCTTGAAGATCGTCGGCACATTTTCGGTTATTTCAGATTAAGCTATATCATTGTGATCGATCCCACCTTCATCTGTAAATTATGCGGCATATCAAGCTAGTTAAAAAATTTGGCCTTGTTGGTCACGCTGTGATCAGATTTGTACGTATGCAGTTCATCAGCGATTTGACTTTCTGAAATGAAATTCAAGCTATCGAAGTCCTTATTATTCGCTGCTAGTACCGCCCGTTGATAATTTCAATCAAGATTTTTATAAGTTTGTGCCATGGCGGGGAACACTTCAGTCGAAACATTAACACAAATTTGGCCATTGCCAAGTGCCAGCATCAGACGATGGGAGGTTCTGCAAGGCAACTCTTATGTTCGTGGTCAATTTCAACTTCCTGACATTGACGACGATTTTAAACATGCTATATCATAGCCCCACCAAATCGTTTTAAATCAATCACCTCGTAAATCCTTCATGACTACTACTTCCAAAGCTCGTTTATTCGTCATCTTGCATTCTCGCATCAATTTCGCTGTTTCCGAATTCTTCGACATTGTGTTCTTTGGCTTTTCAACCGTGAGAAAATTCATTGACAGTTTCGAAGCGAAATTTGCAGTTGGACTGCTTTCCAACAATATGGCAGCCATGCCAGAGGATGCAGCGGCCAACGTTATTTGAGGTCTTGACCGAATTGTCGCCAGATTCAACAAAAAGATGTCTTGCCTGTCCCACCGGGAGCATCGAGAAAGTAAATGTCTCCCGTTTCATCGTCAACAACCATCATCAGGGAATCGTAGACGTTCTTGTACCCGGAATTTAACAGCGGCACATTTGTTCGATCTCTTTCGGTCAGCTCATCTCGATTATAAATGCATCTTGCATCGAACTATTTGGTGCTGGCATTCCCAATTTTAAATTTTGGCAAGCCTACCGAAATGCTGCGCACAGCACAGCATCCACAGTATGCAGGGAATAGAAGGATAGCAAATTTAGAAGCATTCACCTTGGCATGGATGAACTGTGTATTGTCTGACAAATTATTGCACGAAGTTTACGTCATCTAAGGTTTTGTCGTCTAATAGGAGGCATTAGTCAAGCAAATACTTACTTACTTAGCTGGTACTTCTATGCAATCCCAGCGGATTATATACCGCACGTAGAAAAATATTATAAGCGCCTCGATCTTCTGCGCTTCTTCTCCAGTTAGTCACACCGAGTTCTGTAAGGTTCTCAGTAACCTGGTCTTTCCAACGGAGTTTTGGTCGCCCTCTTCTGCGCCGTCCATCGAGTTCATTGTCGAAGACTTTTCGAGCTGGAGCATTTTCATCCATGCGTACAACATGACCTAGCCAGCGCAGCCGTTGCACCTTAATGCGTTTGACCACGTCAATGTCAGTGTACGGCTCGTACAGCTCATGATTCATACGACGCCGATACTCTCCGTTAACGATGATGGGCCCATATATTTTACGGAGTATTTTTCTCTCGAATACCGCCAGAACCGATTCATCCGCTTGTGTCATAACCCAGGATTCTGAGCCATACATTAAGACAGGTAGAACCAGTATCTGGTATAGCTGGAGTTTTGTTCGTCGAGAGAGGGCTCTGTCATTGAATCGCTTGCTTAGTCCGTAGTAGCATTTATTTGCAAGCAGGATTCTTCTCCGGATTTCTAGGCTGACATTATTTGCTTTATTGATGGCGGATCCTAGGTAGACAAAGTTATCTACCACCTCGAAATTATAGTTGTCAACGTTCACGCAGTTTCCCAAACGAGTAGATTCTTTGTTCGTTGAAACTAATAACTTCGTTTTGTCCTCGTTCACCGTTAGGTCCATTTTCGCTGATTCCTTCTGTATACCTGAGAAGGCTGCAGTCACATCCCGCAGTTTTCGACCGATGATGTCTACGTCATCAGCGTACGCGAGTAGCATGTGACTTTTGTTGAATATAGTGCCACTCGTGTTTACTGCAGCTTTTCTCATTATCATCTCCATCACAATGTTGAAGAGATCGCACGATAGGCCGTCGCCTTGTTTTAGGCCTTGTCTGGTATAGAATGGCTCCGTAAGGTCCTTGCCAATCTTCACTGAAGACTTCGTGTCAGTCAGCGTCATTCCGCAAAGACGTATCAGCTTCGCTGGAATACCAAACTCAGCCATGGCATCGAGTAATTTCTGCCGTATCGGGCTGTCGAAGGCAGCTTTATAGTCGACAAAAAGATGGTACGTGCCGATCTGTTTCTCTTGGGTCTTTTCCAGGATTTGCCGAAGTGTGAAAATCTGGTCAGTTGTTGATTTTCCGGGTCTAAAGCCACACTGATAAGGCCCGATCAGGTTGGATAACACTGGCTTTAGTCTTTCACATAGCACACTCGACAGGACCTTATATGCGATGGGTAGAAGGCTGATCCCGCGGTAGTTGGAGCACACACTTGGATCACCTTTTTTCAGCACAGGACATAATACGCTTACATTCCAATCGTCGGGCATGCACTCTTTAAGCCAAACCGTGCGCAGGAGCTGGTGCATGCTCGTTATCAGCTCCTCGCCACCGGACTTGAAGAGCTCTGCGGGCAGACCGTCGGCACCGGCTGCTTTGTTGTTTTTCAGCCGCGATATTGCTCTTCTTACCTCGGCTTGACTTGGTGGTGGGCAATCTAAGCCGTCGTCGACAATTGGCGTGATAACTTCACGTGCGCTGCAGTTGCAGTTGCTGGAAGTGTTCTCTCCATATGTGCAGCACACTCTGCGTATCCGTGACCAGATTTCCATCACTGTCCTTACAGGTGGGGAGGCCATTACCGTATCCATTTGTTCTTATTTTCTGGTAAATTTTTGGGCCTCACCTCTATCCCTGTATCGCTCTATATCCCCGTTCTCCCGTTCCTTCATCTGACGTTTTTTTCGCCTAAATAGCTGTCTCGTCCGTTTAGCTTTCTCCTTATGCCGTTCCCTAACAGCACGGGTTGCAATTGGCTGTAGCGTTGCCCTATAAGCAGCATCCAGTTCCTCAGACGCTATGCGACATTCTTCATCGTACCAGGATTCGTCTGAGCTCCGCTTTTCATATCCTAGCACGGTTGTTGCGGCGGTTGCCATGGAATGCGCAATATGCTGCCACTATGTATCGGGAACGTCAGAAGTAGAGGCGTTGTGTCGTAAAAGTTGGGAGAGTTGGTCGGAGTAGGCAGTAGCTATCTCTGGGGTTTGCAGCTTCGCGATGTCCAGCTTTCTTTGTGTTTGGTTACGTGCGTTTTTCGCTCTGCTCAATCTTGTGCGAACCTTGGCTGCAACCAGGTAATGATCCGAGCCAATATTAGCACCACGGATCACACGCACGTCCATGACACTAGATGCATGTCTGCCATCGATTACTACATGATCAATTTGATTTTTGGTGTTTTGATCGGGGGATAGCCAAGTTGCCTTGTGGATATCTTTGTGCTGGAATCTGGTTCCACTCACTACCATGTTCCTTCCCGCTGCGAAGCTAACCAGCCTAAACCCGTTGTCTGACGTGTCGGTATGCAGGCTGAATTTGCCGATCGATGGACCAAGAACATCTTCCCTTCCTATTTTTGCATTAAAGTCTCCTAGAACAATTTTAATGTCGTGGCCAGGGCAGCGGTCGTATGTTTCCTCTAGGCGCTCGTAAAATGCATCTTTAATCTCATCGTCTTTATCTTCCGTCGGGGCGTGTACACAAATCAGCGTGATGTAAAAATATTTCGCCCGGATGCGAATGGTGGCTATTCGGTCACTTACAGGGTTAAACCGCGAGATCAGGTGTCGAAGTCTCTTGCCGACTATGAAACCACATCCAAATTCGTGTCTTTCTGCATGGCAGCTGTAGAAGATGTCACAGTTCTTTCGTCGTGTGCATCCCTGTCCCGTCCATCTCAAGCAAATAACTCTCCCTAAAAAACTATAGTCATTACGGAATGAATGCCCGCAATACAATTTGATAGCCTTATTTTTTACACGTAAACTCATTTTCTGAAAAAATTATCAAATTTATTAATATTGCTTAGGATATCTCTACATATACATATAAAAATTACGTGTATGTTCGTGATCGCTAAACTCAAAAACTATTGAACCGATTTTGACCACATTTTATATGCATGCTCTATGGGCCGTGAGTAGTGTTTCTATGTAGTTTGTTCGTCCGGCAATATTTAGTTTTTTTTTGTGTTTTTGAATGCAAAACAACGTTTGTCCAAGACAGTTAGTCGATATATATATTTTATTATTTATCTCGTTAAATTCTCCAATCACAATTTATCTGAAATTTTCCACCTTAACATCGTTCAAAATCATCAAATCATGGGAAAACTGCAAAAATTTCGTCGAAAAAAAAAATTTTTTTTTCCGAGTTTTTGCCAAAAATTTTTTATTTTTTTCATTCGAAAAGCCATTCCGTAATACTTGCACACAAAATTCGATACCAAAAAGCAATTACACGAATATGAATATGCAGACGAAATTTTATTTTTGGACCCAATAAGCGGAGTGAGCGTGGCAAAACATTTTTTTCGATCTACGGAGATAAAATTTGATACACAGATAGTACTCCACAACGCGAATATGAAAATCTGTCGAGTTTTTTTTCTGAATTTTCCGAGTTTTCCACCAACAATTTTTCTATTTTTCCTTTCGAAAAGTAATTTTAGAATAATTATCCGAAATTTTTTAAACTACATCGTCCAAAATTTACAAAACATGGGATAAAATGGAAAATTTCGCCGAAAAAAACAAAATTTTCTATTTTTCCATTCGAAAAGTTGCTACGGAACTATTGCACAAAAATTAAATTTGCGATTTTCATAAAATCAAGCAATACATAGAAAAATTTTGCTGAAAAATCTAAATTTTTTAGTGTTTTCCGGAATTTTCCAAGTTTTCCATCGAGAACTTTTCTATTTTTTCATTCAAGTTATCCAAAATTATCAAATCTCACCATAGAATTCATGATTTCGAAAGAAAAAAATTTTAAAATTTTCTAATTTTTCCGGAATTTTCCAAGAAAATTTTCTATTTTTCCTTTAGAACAGCCATTTGTTACAATTGCACACAAAATTCCATACAAAAAAGCAATTTTCGTTTTTCCAATTTCCCGACTTTTCCGGAGGATTTTCCCAAAATTTTCTTTCACATAAACTGGCAAATACGAACAACTCAAAAAAACATTTGAGCAAAATCGGCCCAGCCTTTCTCAATTGATTAACTACTATACATTTTTGCCACCATATTTATATATATAGATTACTACTCAATATTGAATAGGATTGGTTTATGTACTGTTGGCGAAGCAACGTGAAACTTGTATCTCAAGTCGACTCTAAACCTTTACATTGTGGCAACTGGGCAACGTTGTTTCGTGATATATTTTAGTCACGAGCAACAGCAGAATATGAGCGGCAAAACCTGATTGTTGGGATAACCATCCGCCTTCAGTGCTATACTGGGTATGAAAACATGGAAAAAAGAAACTAACAAACGGAACCGCCCAAATATTGATATCCCCCGCAAACGTTATAAGGACCAAGATTTAGGAATATGTACCTACAACGTTCGGACTCTCTATAGAAGGCTGCCACTATCAGACTAAAGAATGACCTCAAAAAGTACAAAACTGACATCACCTCAAAATTGTTCTACATCACGCTGGTTTTTGCATATTCCTCGACGCTAGATTAAGACTGTGAAACTTAAGATACATTCTAAGAGCAGCGACGACATTAAAATTGTGCGCGAAGATATTAACTCAAAAATATGAAAGGAAGGTGTTTTTGGTCCACTGATCGGTAAATTCAGCCTTAGTGAAGCTAAAATTAACTCGGATCATTACCAAATTGCAGCTTGGTGCGTATTAGATTATCCAGAGCGAAAATACACGCATGTTAACTAATCACAAAGAAAGCTGAGGATCGCTTAAAAGAAATCATAATATCTTCAATTTTGATTTGGGATACTTCTCCAGGTTTCTTACGAATTGCCTATAATTATAACCTCACCCTACGGATAAGAGGGTACAGTATATCATTTGATACGACCCGAAAGTGTAACACATAGAAGGAGTCACTTTAGACCCTAAGTTTCGTTGAACCAAAATCCGATCGTTTGAGCCATGTCCGTCTGACTGTCTGTCCGGCTGGTAGGCACGAAAACTTTCGAAAGACGATACCAAATGGTTTGAAACTTTGCACAAGATAATATTTTCCCAAAACTACTTACGGTATTGAAAAAGGGCTGCATGACCACGCCCCATCTGGTACATCCCATACAAATGTACCACTCGGCCCACTTTAAACATCAAATAATAATATCAATACACCCAACGCAATCGTGCCCCAATTTTGTATTTTGTTAAGCTATAACAGGATAAAGTTTTGTAGAAAAAATTGGAAGTCTAGTCACACCATTTCTGGTACCTCCCATACAAATGTACCATTCCGTCCTCTTTAGAGATGGAGTAATAATATCAATACACCCAATGCGATCTTGCCAAAATTCCATATTTTGTTAAGCAAATTTTGTGATTTAACAAGCTATGTATATCATGAGGGTAATAGAAAAATTATCCTAAACGGAACGATGAAAACAAATTCATATGTTCTGCACAGATCAACAATATAAAACAAGACTAAATGTTTTGTATAAATTTTGATGGTTTGAATCCCAAAAGTCCACAGGGTCTTAGACAAATCCAGGTATTTCTATCGGTGTGGTGTATTAGTATAATTTCTTAACATTCTGCTATGTCTTAAAGTTCCTTGTTTTTTTGTGTTCGTTGGAGTTATTTTTATAACATGTTCGTATGTGTTTGTCATTTTGCCATATCCGCATGTCTCAATATGTAGACAAATATTTTGATTTCTCGAATGGAAAGTATTTTAATTGAATTGATGCTATGACAAGTTTTGTTATTTCTACTGCATGTGCTGAATGTGATTGGATATGGACGGTGACATTCTCGTTTATCACAAAATGCGTTGGCGGTGGATGGTCATATGTTAATATGTCCAATAAAAGGTTATACGTTCGTAAATGATTGAGTGTTTTCTCAAACCACCCAGTTGGGAGTAAATAATTTAGGACTGGATAGTTGAAAAATATTCAACGGACTCTCGAATTGCTTGCTGATTTGAAAAAAAGAAGCATTAAAAGGGAAAATATACAACAAGGATATATATTAGGGTGAACTAAAACACGTTATATTTTGGTTGGATGGCAAAACAACAGAAAGTGTTGGAATGTGTGTGTGTGAAGTGTTGCCAAGTGTTTGCAAATGTACCATTGTAACAGTTGCCACGAACGTTGTACACACCCTAACATCAACAATATTCCGTTTAGTATTAAACATCTGAATGGGATTCGTCTTCATCACCAGCAGAATGCGTCCATGTATGAACATATCGTCACGAGCGACAACAGGTATAAGTGGCCACTCGTGTTGCTAAACAACATTAAATATTTAAGCCATCATTTAATTAATTGATAAATTATGCTTAACGTAATGGAAATAATGAGCAAAGTATATGTTATTTATTTTCTATCTCTGATTAATTTATGTTAAATATTTAGTTTTTCTTTCCTATGTTTTGATATGGATTGTCGAGAAGGAAGAACAGCAATGAATAATAGTCTTTGTATTCACAATTATTTATTGATATATGTCTAAAAGCACCGCAAATATGTCAAGTGTTTGCCGACACACGCTCCGTCTAATGACTAAATGGGGGAATTCACTTTTGGTTTAAGATATATCGAAAGAATTTATACATTGTATTGGAATGTTATGCTGTTAAATAACTACATATATATACTGAATTTATATAATGCAATGTATTAATGGCCAGGAAATTAACTGTAGGAAAACGGGCGTGGCAACACCCAGTTCATTGATCTCTATAATAAATGTTTGAAGTTACGAGTATTTAAATGATATTTGGTATATGATAATGACAAAAAACCTAGTTGTCCTACATAGGAAAGTCTTAACATAATTCAGCTATTAATTACGAAATTGTTATATAATGTTTTCTATTATGATTTGATAAAAGCACATCAAAATTTTGTAAATGATTTTATACACTCACCATACGCGTAGTAGGGTATATATCATTTGATACGATCCAAAAGTGTGACACATAAAAGTAGTCACTTTAGACCCTAGATTTCTTTGAACCAAATTCGATTCATGACTTTTTAAGTCCTTATAGCCATGTCTGTCCTGCTAGTACTCACGATAACTTTTGAAAGACCCTACCAATTGTATTGAAAATTTGCATGGGCGTGCCCATGTATCCCCAAAACTACTTACGGTATTGAAAATGGGATACATGGGCACGCCCCTTCTGGTACCTACCATACAAATTTACCATTCCGACCACTTTAGAAATCGAGTAATAATATCAATACACCCAACTTGATCGTGCGCAAGCTCTGTAGTTAGGAAGTCTAGCCACGCCCCTACTGGTACCTCCCATACAAAAAAATTTTATGTTTTACTTAAGATAAGGGTATATGTAAGTCGGTTTTCCCGACTGAAACTTTCTTATTCTTGGTTTCATACCTTTTAAACCAGAATTGATCTTCATCACTGGAAGATTAAAGTGCTCTATAAATTTGGCAAACACAGCTCGAAGTTAGAAATTATATTTTCACAGTTTTTAAAAATGTACTGAAAGCCTACATCTTACGCAAAATATGATTGAATTCAGTAAACTTACAAAAAAGATGTGTATGGGGAACTATTATGTCAAACTCGGTCATTTGTATGGGTACGAGAACGGGAGTGGCAATGGTTTCGAGGATTTGTTTAGAGGATTTGTCTGTTTATTCGTTGTAACTAAACCGATTACATGTTATAGTTCTCCATGTATTCTTTTGGAAAAATTATTATTTTTCTAAAAATGGGTCATTTTGTATAGGTGGTACCAGAAGGAGTTGGCTGATATAGTACATATTCATTCCATAGTCCAATTTTCTTAAGCGCATATCGTACGCAAAATACAACTGAATTCAGTGTACTTAAATAAAAAATATGTGTGCAAAACTAAGTGGGTCAATTCGGTCATTTGTATGGGAGGCACTAGAAGAAATGTGTAAAGCATTTTTGAAAAAAGTTTTATACATTACTAGCTGACCCGGCAAACGTTGTTCTGCCATACAACTTCTGACTTCGTCTCGCTCCAAGTTAACGCCTTCTTATAAGTTCCAGAGTAATATTAAAACACATATAGTTCAAATTTTAATGTGACTTATTTGAATTAAAGGGAAAATCGGTTGAAATAATAGAAATTCGAGGGATAAGGACTTCCTCTCCATTCAAAATACTTGACGGGATTAACTGGATTGACGCAGTTAAAACATCAACAAGAATTTGGCCATTACAAAGCGCCAGTAGATATTTTGAAAATGCAGTAGCCGATTGGTCGTTTTGCAACGTGACTCTCATGTTTGTAGTTAATTTCAACTCCTTTTCATTCCGCTACAAAGACATTAATTTTATCAGCAGCAGTAGATTTTTCGATGGCGGAAAGCGTTTGACGAAAATCTTCCGACAGAAATATCATAGCCCCACCAAATCGTTTCGAATCACACCATAAATCCTTCATCTTTCGGTCAACTGCCTCCAATGTTCGTTGATGCGCTAACGTGCATTCATCCCAAATGATAATTTTGCATTCTCGCAACATTTTTCGCCGAACTTCTGGATATTGTGCCCAATGGCTTGTCAACTGTGAGAAGATTCATCGGCAACTTCAAAGTGGAGTGTGCTTTTCGACCGCCTGTCAACAAAGTGGCAGCAGATGGTGCAACAGCTAACGCAATTTGCGATCGATACGTATAAAAATTATTTCAGCTAACCTTTTTGTTGGTTTCTTTTCCTGATGACTTGTAAACAAACATGTCGTTGTATTGACCATCTTTAAATTGTGGTGATATTCACCCTCTCCACGGCAGAACATCAACGGGTATTAAAGTACATCATATAACCGACGAGTCTCCCGATGCATAAGAACAATATCGCGTGATTCCACATTCTCACCCTGCAATAGCTGTGATGCCGTCAATATTCATATGAACAACTTTAAATGCAGTTATCTCCTTACAAAAATGTTCGATCGCAAAAAGGATATAGTTGGGATCTCATCTTTAAATAGGTTGGGATCTCACCTCAAAATGAGTAGCACGCCGTCGATATTCATATGGAATTGTAACCAGCACAGAAATTTCAGTCAGGTAAACTGACTGATAAATACCCAATAATAATTCCCATAACAAGATAATTAATTACCAAATTTGATTATCCTCCAAGTGCCGGTTTAGAAATTATGGGAGAAATATTAATTTACCTCACAATGTCATTTTGTATGGGAGGTACCAGAAGGGGTGCGTCAAATAGTTATGTTTTGTAAGGTTTTGCTTCCTATCACAAGATAAATCAATTGACCAATTTTCATTACCCCCAAGTGTCCGTTTGGAAATTATGGGATAAATGTTAAATTTTCAAAAATAGGTAATTTTGTATGGGAGGTACCAGAAGGGGTGATCCGATATAATCCATATTCATTCCTGATTAAAATTTTCATAACTGTACAAGTTACGTCAAATTTGACTGAATTAATTGTACTTACAAAAAAAGATATGTATGTAGGACTATGAGGGTGAATTCGGGAATTTGTATGGGAGGTACCAGAAGGGGTGCGTAAAATAGTAAGGTTTTCTGAGGTTTTGTTTCCTATCGCAAGATAAATTAACCGACCATTTGTCATTATCCTCCAAGTGTCCGTTTGGAAGTTATGGGAGAAATATTAAATTTGCAAAAATAGGTCATTTTGTATGGGAGGTACCAGAAGGCGTCAACTTATATAGTTCATATTCATTGCTGAGTCCAGTTTTCATATGCAAACATCGTGTGCAAAATTTGAGTGAATTCAGTTTAGTTACAAAAAAGATATGTATGTAAAACTATGAGGGTCAATTAGGTCATTTGTATGGGAGGTACCAGAAGGGGTATGGCAAAGGTTTCGGTTTTCGTAGTGTTTGTCTACTTTTGCAAGATCGTCTGTTGGGAAGTTATGAAAGATATATAAATTATCCAAAAATAGGTAATTTTGTATGTGAGGTACCAGAAGGGGTGGGGCTATTCTGCTCATTTTCAATCCAATAAATTCGTTTTGAAAAATATTAATACTGGTAAATTTGCATACTGATCCGTTAAGGTTTACTCAAGTTATCCTGCTGACCAGCCATCCAGCCATCCAGCCAGCCAGCCAGACAGACGGACATAGCTCAATCGTCTTAAAAAGTCCTGAAACGAAGTTGATCTTAAGATACTTGGGGTCTAACTCGCCTCCTTTAATGCGTTACACTTTTTATACCATCACCCTTAGGGATGAGGGTATATATCATTTGATACGACCCAAAAGTGTAACACATAGAAGGAGTCACTTCAGACCCTAGGTTTCTTTGAACCAAATTCGATTCATGACTTTTTAAGTCGTTTGAGCCATGTCCGTCTGTCTGTCTGTCTGTCTGTCTGGTGGCTGTCCGGCTGGTTCGCACGATAACTTTCGAAAGACGCAACCAAATGTTTTGAAATTTTGCACGAGTTATTATTTTCTCAAACTACTTACGGTATTGCAAATAGGCTACATGGCCCCGCCCCTTCTGGTACCTCCCATACAAATACATCTTTCCGCCCACTTTAGAAATCGAGTAATAATATCAATACACCCTACGGGATCGTCCCCAAATTATGTATTTAGTAAAGCTATAACAGGATAAAGTTTTGGAAAAAATTTGGAAAGCCTAGACACGCCCCTTGTGGTACCTCCCATACAATTCTACCTTTCCGCCCAGTATAGAGATGGAGAAATAATATCAATAAATTAAACGTGATTGTACCCAAATTCTATTTTTAGTAAAGCTATAACAGGATAAAGTTTTGGAGAACAAAATTGGAAGTCTATCCACGCCCCATCTGGTACCTCCCATACACATCTGGTACCGCCCACTTTGGAAATCGATTAATATTATTAAAAGACCTAACGCGATCGTGCCCAAATTCTGTATTTGGTAAAGTTTAAGCAGGATAAAGTTTTGGAGAAAAAATCTGGAAGTCTAGACACGCCCCTTCTGGTACTCCGCCCACTTTAGAAATAGGGTAATAATATCAATACACTCGACACGATCTTGCCCAAATTCTGTATTTTGTTATGTTATAACAGGACAAAGTTTTGGTTGTGATGGTATAAAAAGGTGGTTAACATGCTTATGATCAAATGTTAAGTTAAATTATCCTAAATCTACTAAATCATGTATGCGAAAACCGAATTGTTGGAAAAAGGTATTTTTAGAATAAAACGGATACCGGTTTTGTGAAAAATTCAAGTATTTGAACACTATAATTGTATCCAATGCAGAAAATTTTACAGTTGTTCGATCATTTCGTGTTTTATTGAAGTAAAAATTGCACAACGTTGATCTAGTTTTATTGCCGAATCACCAACGAAATAGATCTGAAGGATCTTATGATCTTCGTTTGGTGGTGGTAACAAAGCGCCAGCTCGATGATGTATTTTCCCTTGAATCTCAATGTGTGGAAGCAATTTCGAGCAAAATGGGAGGAATTGTTTTTAATAATAACACTGGCACAAAATCAAACTTTTTCGGAAACAAACGAACGTTGGACAAAACCTTACCTCAGGTAAAACTTTGTTCAAGATATTCCTATAATATTTAATGATATTAAATATTATGTCTTCGTTTCTTTTCTTTAAGCAACGAAAAGAAATAAAATGTGCGACCTATTTTAAAAAAGTTATTCGCAATTATTCGCAAATTCCATACCAAAAAGCAATTTTCGGTTATTCCAATTTTCCGGCATTTCCGGAGGATTTTCCCAAAATTTTCATTTACATAAACCATCTCCTAGCAATTGCGAACAACTGAAAAAAAAATTTCAGCAAAATCAGTCCAGCCGTTCTCAATAGATGAATTACTATACGAATTACTATTACACCATTTTTATATATATAGATATTATTTATCTCGTTAAATTTTCCAACCAACATCAAAATCATCAAATCATGCGAAAACTGCAAAATATCGTCTATAAAAAATTATTTTTTTTTGCGCTTTTCCGGAACTTTCCAAGCATTTCGCTAAAAATTTTCTATTTTTGCATTCTTAAAGCCAATTGCACTCAAATTTCCCGGCTTTTCCTAAGGATTTTCCCAAAATTTTTTGGCATAAAAAATTTTCCGAGTTTTCCACCAAGAATTTTTCTATTTTTCGAAATTGTTCACATTTACATCGCCCAAAATTACCAAAACATACGATAAGATGCAAAATTTTGTCGAAGAAAAAGAATTTTTTTGGCATTATCCATAATTTTTCTACTAAAATTTTCTATTTTTCCATTCGAAAACCGGCAAAAATTAATTTTTCGATTTACCTCAAATCAGGCGATAAAATGGAAAATTTTGCCGAAAAAATTCAAATTTTTTGATTTTTTCGGAATTTTCCGAGTTTTCCACCGAGAATTTGTCTATTTTTCCATTGGGAAAGTCATATCGGAATAATTATCCGAAATTGTTCGCAAGTTACTTCGTTCAAAACTATCAAATCGTACGACAAAAAACTAAATTTCGTCGGAAAATAGTATTAAAATTTTTCGAATTTTTCCGAAATTTTCCAACAAAATTTTTATTTTTTGTTTCGAAAAATCATTTGTAATAATTGCACAAAATTACATACAAAAAAACAATTTTCGATTTTTCCAATTTTCCGGCTTTTCCGGAGGATTTTCCCAAAATTTTCTTTTACATAAACCTTCTACTAGCAATAACGAGGAAAATCGGTCCAGTCGTATATAGCTTTTTCCCTGCAGTATATGGGCAATTTTATAGTCACATATGTGACAAGTCGTACGTTTCAATGAGATGAAAAACAATTAACAACTTGATTTGTATTCACTCACCCTACGGGTATGAGGGTATATATCATTTGATACAATCCAAAAGTGTAACACATAGAAGGAGTCACTTTAGACCCTTGGTTTCTTAGAACCAAATTCGATTCATTACTTTTTAAGTCGTTTGACTCATGTCCGTCTGTCTGTCTGGCTATTCGGCTGGTACGCACGATATCTTTCGAAAGACGCAACCAATTGTTTTGAAATTTTGCACAAGTTAATATTTTCCCAAATAAACAAATAAAGCATTCCGCCCACTTTAGAAATTCGAGTAATAATATCAATATACCCAACGGGAACGTACCCAAATTCTGTGTTTAATTGAAATTTAGAAGTCTAGCCACGCCCCTTCTGGTACCTCCCATACTTATGTACCTTTCCGCCCACTTTAGAGATGGAGTAATATTATCAATAAATTCCAATCGATCGTACCCAAATTCTTTTTTATTAAAGGAATAGCATGATACAGTTTGGGCGAAAAAACCTGGATGTCCAGCCATGCCCCATCCGGTACCTCCTATACCCATTTGGGATCGCCCACTTTAGATATCGAATAATATTATAAATACACACAACGCGATTGTGCCCAAATTCTGTATTTAGTAAAGCTCAAGCATGATAACATTTTTGAGAAAAAAAACTGGAAGTCTAGACACGTCCCTTATGGTACCTCCCATACAAATGTACCACTCCGCCCACTTTAGAGATGGAGTACAAATATCAATATACCCAACGCGATCGTGCCCAAATTCTGTATTTAGTAAAGCTATAACAGGATTAAGTTTTGGAGAGAAAATCTGGAAGTCTAGGCACGCCCCCTCTGGTACCTCCCATACAAATGCACCACTCCGCCTACTTTGTAGATTGTGTAATAATATCAATACACTAGACACGATCGTGCCCGAATTCTGTATTTTACTAAGCTATAACAGAATAAAGTTTTGTAGAAAAAATCAGGAAGTCTAGACACGCCCCTTCTGGTACCTCCCATACAAATGTTCCACTCCGCCTACTTTAGAGATGGAGTATAAATATCAATATACCCAACGCGATCGTGCCCAAATTCTGTATTTTGTTAAGCTTTAACAGGACAAAGTTTTGGAGAAAAAAGCTGGAAGTCTAGTCGCGCCCCTTCTTGTACCTCCTATACACATGTACCACTCCACCCACCTAAGAAATTGAGTAATAATATCAATATATTAGAAAACTTTATGTTTTACTGAGGGTGAGTGTATATGTAAGTCGGGTTGCCCGACTGAAACATTGTTCCTGGTTTTATTACTTTTTGATTTATAATAAAGTTTATATACAAAAAATAGTTGATCACGAATGTTACATTAAAACGTCAATAAAATAAAATCAAAATTTTGCAGCCAAATGATAATTTTTTTGTATTATTGGAGTTATTTACTCTTGTAACAATTATTTTATGATAAGGATGGACTTGCGTCATCAGTAAATATGTTATTAATTCTTCAAAGAGGTAACCAGATCATTAATGCAATTTTGCAGTCCGTTTAATCATAAATGAAAATAAGAGAAGCTTTGGACATTTTAATGTAATAAAAATTAATTGTTTGTCTTTACTAACACAGTACAACATTTTTTCGCTTATTGATTTGGAAATCAATTATGAGAACTGCGCATGAAAGTAGCCCAAAAAAGATGATGTTCTGCATCATTCGTTTTGTAAAGTTACATGCCATAATAAATCAATATCGATTTGATGTTAGTAAGTATCGTATAGTTATATTCCACGTAAGTCATACGCCACGGGGTACAAACATTTTATTGTACCTGCTACAAAATATACCCAGTTCAAAATCATTTGATGAATTGAAAAGTGGAAACACTTTTCTTTTCGATCATGATGGACCTTTTTGTGGAAATACCCATATTACTTACTTACTTGCTTAAGTGGCCCATTACAACTTACGAACGTGATTCATAAATTTGAGGCCTGAAGTACTAAAGAATTCCACACGCTTCGGTCTTTTGTGTGTGTTCTCCAGTTAGTCCTACGCTACCACTTAGTCCTTCCAACGGAGTTTGGGTCTTCCTGCTCTGCGCCGTCCTGCAGGAGCTGGAGCATTTACATCCATTCTGGCAACATGGGCCAGCCATCGTAGTCGTTGCATTCTGACTCTTTTAGCTACGTCGATGTCGTGGTAAAGCTCATACAGCTCATGGTTCATCCGAAGGCGAAACTCGCTGTCCACACAGATAGGTCTATAAATTTTTCGGCGCACTTTTCTCTCGAATACTCCCAGGTTTTGTATATCCGTTGTCGTAAGCACACATGATTCGGCAGCATACAAAAGAACGGGTAAGATTAGCACCTGACAAAGCTGTTATTTAGTATTCCGAGATAAGGTGGTATTACTAAAGTGCTGCCGAAGTCCGTAGAAACATCTATTGGCGAACACTATTCTCCGCTTAATTTCTTGGCTGACATTATTTTTCTTATTGACGGAAGATCCGAGGTAGGTAATCTCATCTACTTACTCAAAACAATAATTTTCAACGTTGACGCTGCGTCGCCATCAAGAGGACTCTTTGTTCGTCGAAATCATTATTTTTGTTTTGCCGACTCCTTTTCTAGTGATGAGAAAACTGCAGTAACATCCCGCAGATATCTATATCATCGGCATAGGCTATTGGCATATGGCTCTTGTGGAATATGGTGCCAGACATGTTGACACCAGTCTTTCTCATCACCTTCACTATAACTATATTAAATAGTGTACATTCTGTGTTGAATCGTTCAGACTGATCTTTACCAATCTTAACCGAGGATTTGGTGTTTTCCTGGCTCGGAGGTGGACAGTTAATACCGTTGTCATGGAGTGGTGTCCGCATCCAATAAATTTACGAAATGATTTCTCCGTATTTTCAGAACATTATCCGGGTCCGTCACTAGCTGACCATCGCTGTCCTTGCAGGAGGGCAAACCAGTTCCACGCATTCTCACCTTAACTCTCCTGTAGAATTTTCGGACTTTCCCTCTAATTCGGAACAACTCTGTGCACTCATCTTGTCTCTTCTTTAGTTCCTTATTTTTCCGTCTAAAAAGACAAGTTGCCTCACGTCTCTTCTCCCCTGTGCCGTTCACGAACAGCTCGTATTGCCATTGGCTGCAGTCTCGCTCTGCAGGCAGCATCCGTCTTTCTCGAGGCATTGCGACATTAATCATCGTACCAGACATCTTCTTGAGACGGCTTTGAGTACTCAAGTACGCCCTTCTCCCAGTCCGTTCTATGGTTTCGGCTATAAATTGCCAACTCCGAGGTTATATATTATCTGGGGTTGTAGCATTCCGCAGCAGTTGAGTTAGATGGTTGGAGTAGGAGTCCGCTACCTCTGTGGTCCGCAGTTTACCGATGTCCAGCTTTCGTTGTGCCTGGTTACGTACGTTTTTCTCCCTGCTTCGCCTTGTGCGTACCTTAACTGCGGTAAGGATGTGATCGGAGTCAATATTCGCACCCCTGATTCGCACCATCGACTACCACGTGATCTATCTGATTCCTCGTCAATTGATCTGGAAGTAGCGATGTTGGCTTATGAATATTTTTATAGTGAAATCTAGTGCTTCTAACTACCATATTTCTTGCCGCAGAGAAATCAATCAGTCTGATGCCATTGTTCGATGTGCAGACTGAATCTCCGATGGTAGGCTCAAATTCGCTCTCCCTGCCTATTTTAGCATCAAAATCGCCTAGTACAATTTTGATGTCATGGCTTGGGCTACGGTCATATACATTTTCTAGGCTCTCGTAGAACTCGTCTTTGTCCTCATCGCTTTTCTCTTCTGTCGGACCATGGGCACATATTAGTGTTATGTAGAAAAACTTAGTTTTGACTCTTATGGTGGCCATACGTTCACACACCGTGTTGAACCTTGAGACTAGGTGTCGCAGTCTCTTGCCAACCACATATCCACATCCCAACTTGTGCTTGTCCGCATGGCCGCTATAGTAGATATCGCACGTATTCATGCGCGAGCAGCTGTGTCCCGTCCACCGGATTTCCTGTAAAGCGGTTATGTCAGCCTTGTAATCTTCGAGGACTTCCGGCAGTTGGATGGAGGCACCTGGTCTATATAGTGTTCTAACATTCCAGGTGCATATCCTCAAATCATGGTCCTTAATTCGTTTGCGGTGGTCGTCAACATTTGGGGGGGGGGGGTCCATATTATTCTTTCCTTACTTCTTTTCATTGCAATAGTTCAAACGTCGGTGGCGGGATGCAAGCCCAGCGCACCACGTCGCAGTTTTCTCCTCCTGCCAGGATTTTATTATGCCTCCATTTTGGGTCAGACGCTGACAAGGGTACGGCTCACTCTGAGCTGACGTGCCTGGGTTTTAGGTCTTGCCCTTCACAGTTAGCCGTGCTCTGACGGGTGTCAGAAGCACGTTTCCAGGCGTCAGCACGTGGAGGTACTCCATCCGCAGTAGTACTACGAATATATAGCTCTGTGAGTAGACTTGAATTGCAATTGGCAAGGATCACTCTGGGTTTGCCAAGTTAAACCGATCAGAAGCTTTACCTTACATCACGCTCCCGACGTCCATATCTTGTCAAGTGTATTGATATTATTACTCCATCTCTAAAATGGGCGGAAATGTACATTTGTACGGAAGGTACCAGAAGGGGCGTGTCTAGACTTCCAGAATGTTTCTCTAAAACTTTTTCCAATTATAGCTTTACAAATACAGAATTTGGGCACGTCCGCGGTGCGTGTATTGATATTAATACTCCATCTCTAAAGTGGGCGGAAAGGGACATTTGCATGGGAGGTACCAGAAGGGGTGTGACTAGACTTCCAATTTTTTTCTCCAAAACTGTGTCCTGCTATAGCTAGACTTCCAATTTCTTCCAACTTTCTAAAACTTTATCCTGTTATAGCTTTACTAAGTACAGAATTTGGGTACGATCCCGTTGGGTGTATTGATATTATTACTCGATTTCTAAAGTAGACGGAATGATGTATTTGTATGGGAGGTACCAGAAGGGGTGGGGCCATGTAGTCCACTTGCAATACCGTAAGTAGTTGTGGAGAAGTATTAACTGTTGCAAAATTTCAAAAGATTTGGTTACGTCTTTCTAAAGTTATCGTGCGTACCAGCCGGACAGCCAGACAGACAAGGCTAGGGTGTAAAGTGACTCCTCCTATGTGTTACACTTTTGGGTCGTATCAAATGATATATATCCTCATCCCTAAGGGTAGCATTTCATATTGCACATGCAGAACTCTCTAGAACATTCTACCATTTTTTCAACTTAATACCTCAAATCATATTACGATGTCAGACTACATGTGTATTGCTGGAGATAATGCTAGTTTCACAATCACAGAATAAAACTTTATGAATTGAAAAACTACAACAAAATTCAATCCAATTTGCTGATTTAATTCAAGTACCCACTCTAATCCTTAAGTTTGTTCATTAAAATATAATACAATATATATATATATATATTAAGTCAATTTAGTTATGCCTTCCGTTATTAACTTACTTATTTTACAACCCGCCTTGTATTTGAAACTCGGTAATCATCCACACAATCCTATAATTTGCTTTTCACTTCCCTTCTCATGCTAGGCATTTTATTGTTTTGGGATGGTTCTCGTAATCAACATAGTTACACATCCTGCTGTAATCACAACGACAGCATATTCTTATACAGTATGACATGGTTTGCTGCTTCTGTCTCCAACATTCGCAGATTCTATTTCTTTCAGGTTATTCCTTATATATGTATTTGCGTATAACGTAGAAGACATGGCGTGGATGGCAATATTAGAATAATTCTTAAATACAAATCATAAAAAGCACAAAATCCCATTGATTTCTATGAACATCGAAGAATTGGGATCAATGCTAAATTGAACAAAGTTTTTGCATTGTCATTGCCATTGCTTGAAAGGACCTCAGCAACAGATATACTTTCCTGTAACTCAATAGATACGTTTGTCATTGGCAGGCACAACACAATATGAAGGAATATTAAAAGTTTAGCCTAGACTCGATGATGCCAAAAAAGGCTTAAGAGAAAATTACAACGATAAAAGGGTTAAGGCGGTCGCAACACGACATTCGAAGGCAGGCAGCAAAAATAATGCGAAACTTTAAATAAAGACAAAGTTTCATTTAAATAAATCCCTTTTTCTAAATTGAATGATTTTTGTGCATAAATTATTTAACATCCTGCATAATGAATATTCTGCAACCCCCATCGATCATTGACAAGATATACGCAGGCATTCATAAATTTTCTGAGCTCTTTATCAATATGTCCTTTAAAATATGATGCCGACTACCCAAAAATCCCTCAACCTGTTGTTATTGTTTGGTTATATACATGCAGTCGACAAAAAGTTGTATGTTCGTATGAATCATCGAACTTCAAACTTATGTTCCACAACACTGTATGAAAGCTTTCGTGTTTGTTCGATTTGAAAGCTTTGTAGTAACGTGCGTGCGTGTTCTTTCTGTAAGGGGAAATAAGTTGTTAAAAATTTGGAACGGTATGATTTTACATAACGTACATATTAAAAACATTTTGTCTTTAACTTATTAGCTCAGATATAATACCAAAATATAATCAATGTAACCACTTTTGAGTTCTAATAATTTTGACAGTAGTTAATTTTTGAATGTTGAACAATGTAGTTTAGCACCAAAATCTAGGCTCGAAAAATCTAGGCTACAATTAAAGATTATCCCAAGACAAATTCAGAATACTAATATTCTATAATCCGTGAACCCTTTGTATGGCGTGTTTGAGTTGAAAATATATCGACTGATAAAACATGAACAATGATATGCATTTCGTTCCGACATTTTTCGTTTCCAACATTTTTTTTAAAAGTTCCATAACTTTTGTGAATTAAAGCAAAACTTCTAATGCATAAGTTTTATAGTTTAGAGAGGTCCACATGGAAGTTATAATACACTTACTTGGTTACACAGCTCAACATTTTTCTGCTCATTGATTTGGAAAAGTAACTCCAAAACTAAAAACTTCTGCATCAATCATTTTGTCATGTTGGCTGCAATAATAACGCAATGGCCATACGCAATAAATAAAATTTTACATAACTCATACGCTCTGGCATGGGTAAAATAGCAACATATTCCGACACAATAACGTTTAACCCACAATTAGCAGTTAATGATTCAATTTTAGTTAATTTTTAACACTAGGATGGACTACTTAGTCTGGCAGGACGAATTTTGTCATCGACCGACTACAACTTTTTTTAAATTAAAAAATCACAAATTGAGAAAGGGGTAGAAATTGAGGTTTGAAAGAAATTTACTGTAACTAACCTCTTGGTCTGAGTAGACCACCATGTTTTTTCTAGTTAAAAACAAGTTTCTGTTTGTTTATGTACATCAGTAATAGAACTGCATTAAAAGCGTTAAAAGTGTAAAAAAATAAGCTTGTTTCCGCTCTTATTAATTGGTTTGTCTTCGAAACTATATCGCGTCTTCCAAGAAGGACATATTGGGAATTAAAGTTATTGATATTGCCCTGGCGTCGGGAGTGTGAT
>CAXIUB010000183.1:0-39401 GCA_964034835.1 Muscina levida | reverse complement strand
TTAGGCGGACATCCCAAAAAAGGGGCAGTTTGTATGGGAGGTGGGAGTAGTTTTTGACAAACCTTGCTCGTCTTAGAAAATAGCCTCCGCTTAGAGGAGAGAATCTTGCGTACAAAATGTCAGATAGTACCAAAAAGGGAGAGTTTGTATAGGAAGGTGACAGTAGTTTTTTGACCAATAGGTCTCATCTTAATACTCAACCTCCATTTAGGGCAGATAAGCTTGCATATAAAATGTCAGCTTGATTGCTCTAAAATTACTGCTGTAATCGCGGGGACTGAAATACGGACACCCCCCAAAAATGGGATTTTGTATGGGTGGTGTAAGTAGTTTTGGACCGATCGGTCTCATCTAACTTCTTAACCACCGCTTCGTGTAGGGAAGCTTTCATACAAAATTTCAGCTTGATTGCCCTTAAACTACGGCTGTAATCGAAGAGACAGACCCCACAAAAAGGGGGAGTTTGTATAGGAGGTGGGGAGTAGATTTTGACCAATCGGGCTCATCTTTAGAACTTAACCTCCGCTTTGATAATATAAGCTTGCATTCCAACTCGATATCTCTTAAACTGTGGCTGTAATCGCGGGGACAGATAGAGAGGCGGACAGACGGTCACCTTTAAATCGACTCAGATTTCGATGCTGATCATTTAAATATATATATATTGTTATATCTACCACGCCTCCTTATTGGCGTTACAAATGGAAGAACAAAATTTATATACCCTTCACACAGTCCATGCGCGTGGTGAAGGGTATAAAAAACCTAGTAATGTATTATCATTGGCTATGCTAGAGGCTCAGATACTAAGGGCGTAGCCAGGATGTAATATAGGGGGGGAGGGGAAGTCGGTTTTTCATTTCATGTTTATAGTATGTTTTAAACCGGCCGTGGAATAGTGGTTAGAACAAGCGACTACCATGCGGGAGACACGTAATCCAAAAAATTTTGAACTTCTGCAATTGTTGTGAGCAAATGTAACAATTTTTTTTTATTTTACTATAAAATATTTCCTTTATTCGAGTGTAGTTTAGTCATTACAAATTATGAGTTTTTACAATAGTAGTATTATAGCAATAGATATCAAGTCGGCATGGCCAGTATGCAAATAATTATCACAGATTAAGGGGAAAAAATTAAAATTAAAATCTTAATATATAACCTGGAAAAGTTTTAAGTAAGTCTTCTGTAAAAAATAAGTTGAATTGGTGGAAATCACAATGAAATTTTTTTGCATATATACCAAAAATTCGGTTTTAAAACTGCAAATAAAATAATAGTTTGTGTTTGCAATTAGGCTAAGTAGTGTGGCCCAATACCATAATATGTTACATCATCTGTCGATGCAGTTTTCCTATACATGGTCACTAATATCACTTGTATATAGTTTCTATTATGGGTCATAATTGGTGTCGCATGGTGTCCATATACTTTCTATTGGGTAAAAGATTTCAATTACGAATATTAGTTTTTTACTTGTTTCCTGAATCAAACGTGGTTTTAGAGTTAAGGTTTGTTTCCAATAGTAGAGGCAGAAAATATTTGGAACAACTTTCTTAAAAAAAAATTTTTCGAGACAACCAACATAAACAACCAACCCTGTTAAAATTGAGTCAAAATCAAAAAATAAAACCATATTAGTAAAAACAAAAATTTTCTGTGAAAAAGTCATTGAAACTCAAAAACTAATGATGCAGTTCAATTCCTCGTGTCTGTCCCTACCTGGCTACGCCCTTGCATTTGATGTTTATTGTTTTTTTTTATACAAATATATAAGTTAGATATCTTACCTTAGTGTTACATATATGTATACTGCTTTTGTTGTCATCATGACAGAGATTTGCAGAGTGAAAGGAATCGTTGTTCCACAGAAAAATCGAACTTTTGTTGATGTTATTAACTGTAATACAAACAGACGCACACATAACACAACACACCGAACGAAGCCAACAAAAACTAAACACTTAGCCGCAGGCATAAACACAACACTCCGGTAGCAGTCAGAAGCAAAAAATGGCAAATGGAAGATTACTCACACCACCACCATCATCACCAGTGGTGATTGGTGATGGCAACAAATGAACATTTAGTAATAACTTTATGCAACAAATTAACTACCGGCACTTTTTCTAAACAGTAATCGTATTCCCGTGGATGATTTGTGAGGGGGCACCGGGCGAATAAACGTTTTGCATTTTCTCTTTGTTTTACCGGCCTATGGTTAAAATTTTCGACTGAAAAACACCTTCACATTACATTAATAACATTTCTACGCAATTTTAATGTTTTTTCTCATATTACTTTTCCAATTCTATTGGCTTTTTTAGGAAAACACTTACATTTTTGACAACTAACACGCACCGACTAGTAAACAAAACTAATTAAAAATGTCAACAAAGGCATCGTTGCACTAAAAGAATCCACCAAAATTATCTTCTTCTTGTTCGCAGATTAGAGTCGCAATGATGATGAGAGACAATTTTAATATCTCTCTGGTGAGAGAAGAGAACGCATTTCCTATTGGCAAATAGAGAAAGAGACTATTTTATTAATATGCATATTTTCTCAGAACATTAGCTGATATTTGTTTCAATTAGTTTTGTTCTCTAAGCGGCGCGTGGTTGTTGCAAAATAAGTCATCTTGTGCAAAAGCCAATATAAATGTGGAAGTTGCCTTAGAAAATTAGTTAAAATCATGTTAAAATGTAATTAATATAAAGGGAAAGGTGTAATTTTAGCTATTGTGCAGTAAAATGAAGAGAAAATTGCAATTAGTCGGTCCGGTCGTGTGTGTAATAAGTGTCGATAGTAAAAAAAAGTTAAATAAAGTAACAAATGTTATTTACTTGCAATTAATGATGCTGGTGCAGTAATCTTTAATTTGCAAATGTGTTGCTACTACCGGCCGGCCGGCTGCTATGCAGTGTTATATTTATGCCGTTGGCTAAGCGTTTATTTCGCTTTCCTCTTTTCTGTTGACTTTGTTTTGTTGTGTTGTTTACGGGTTAAAAATTTAACGATCGTTCGCGGAGTCGTTGAAACAGCGGTTCCGGTACCTACACATATCTCGGTTATGATGACAACATAAGTAACAACTCAAAGGTAAGATCTAATTATTTGTATTACAAAAACCAATATCACTGTTCGACAAGGGTTTTTTTCTTGTGTTTCATTATGTGTTTCTAAGAGTTGTTGACATGGCAAATTCAAATACGTAATCAGAATTTTGTTATCAATCTTAGTTTTTTGGTTACTTGAAAATAATTTTCGTTTTCTATTAAAAATTTGTATGGAGGCGATTGATGAAAAATTTAGTAGAAACAGTTGGCAACATCAGCTGCAATTATTGCCCTATTCTATTTTATAATCACCTTATTGTCTTTTTTATATTCTACATAAACTTGGGATGCAACATGTCCTTGAATGTGCGTTTTTTTTTACCCTCTTATTTGGATTTTGTTTATGAATGCTGCATCGGCGTGTCCGATGAATATGGTGAAATATTCCACAAAGACATTCTGACATTAGAAAAGCACTACAAAAGAAAATATATGCCTACTATATTAGGTGACTGCTCCTAGAATATTTTAGGAGACGGTAAGGATATTCATCATAAAATAAAGAAATAACATTATTAGCTAACAGATTATACATATTTTTTATACCATCACCCTTAGGGATGAAGGTATATATCATTTGATACGACCCAAAAGTGTAACACATAGAAGGAGTGACTTTAGACCCTAGGTTTCTTTGAACCAAATTCGATTCATGACTTTTTAAGTCGTTTGAGCCATGTCCGTCTGTCTGTCTGTCTGTCATGTGGCTGTCCGGCTGGTTCGCACGATAACTTTCGAAAGACGCAACCAAATGTCTTGAAATTTTGCACGAGTTAATATTTCGCCAAAACTACTTACGGTATTGCAAATGGGCTACATGGCTCCGCCCCTTCTAGTACCTCCCATAAAAATACATCATTCCGTCCACTTTAGAAATCGAGTTATAATATCAATACACCCAACGGGATCGTACCCAAATTCAGTACTTAGTAAAGCTATTACAGGATAAAGTTTAGGAAAAAAATTGGAAGTCTAGCCACGCCCCTTCTGGTACCTCCCATACAAATTTACATTTCCGCCCACTTTAGATATGGAGTAATAATATCAATAAATCCAACGATATCGTGCCCAAACTCTGTATTTAGTAAAGCTATAACAGGATAAAGTTATGGAAAAAAAATTGGAATTCTAGCCACGCCCCTTCTGGTACCTCCCATAGAAATTCACTTTTCCGCCCACTTAAGATATGGAGTAATAATATCAATAAATCCATCGCGCTCGTACCCTAATTCTTAATTTAGTAAACCTATAGCAGGATACAGTTTTTGAGAAAAAACTGAAGTCTACCAACGCCCCATCTGGTACCTCCCACACACACCTGGTACCGCCAACTTTAGAAATCGATTAATATTATTATTAGAACTACCGCGATCGTGACCAAATTCTGTATTTATTAAAGTTCAAGCAGGATAAAGTTTTGGAGAAAAAATCTGGAAGTCTAGACACGCCCATTCTGGTACCTCCCATACAAATGTACCTTTCCGCCCACTTTAGAGATGGAATAATAATATCAATACACTTGACACGATCGTGCCCAAATTCTGTATTTAGTAAAGCTATAACAGGATAAAGTTTTGGAGAAAAGATCTGGATGTCTAGACACGCCCCTTCCGGTACCTCCCATACAAATGTACCACGCCGCCCACTTTAGAGATGGAGTAAAAATATCAATATTCTCAACACGATCGTGCCCCAATTCTGTATTTTATTAAGTTATAACAGGATAAAGTTTTGGAGAAAAAATTGGAAGTCTATCGGCGCCCCTTATGGGACCTCCCATACAAATGAACCTTTCCGCCCACTTCAGAGATGGAGTAATAATATCAATACAGCCAACGCTATCGTGCCCAAACTCTGTATTTAGTAATGCTATAACAGGATAAAGTTTTGGAGGATAAACCTAGAAGTCTAGACACGCCCCTTCTAGTACCTCCCATACAAATTTACCACTCCACCCACTTTAGAAATCGAGTAATAATATCTATATAATAGCAATTTTTTATTTTTATTTTACTGAGGGTGATGGTATATGTAAGTCGGGTCGCCCGACTGAAACTTTTTTTTGGAATTTCAGCAAATTGTAAAACAATTTTATAAATTTCACATCATATTAAAAAAAAGTTTTACCATAAAAAGTCCAACTCAATTCGCACTAGTTTGTGTTTTTGTGAAAGATGAAAAAAATGGACTTATATTTTTGTCATGCAACGTCACCCACTTTATTTGTTAATATTTTAGGAGGAGTTCGTCTTTCTGACTTAACGTTCAACTTCTTAAGTACTACACAAAAAGATAAAAAAGTAATAAAAAAAAACTAAATTTTTAATTTTTTCTCATCTCATTATAGGCAACTTTCCAATTTCTACAAATGAAATATGAATATTTTATTTCATATTGATATAAAGGAATTCGTTCAATAAAAGTATTTGTTTGGTTTGCCGTTCAATTAACTTCAATAGAAATACATTTTATCTTGCCAAAACCACGAACAAATTGTTTAGCATAAACCTTTCAGTTGAAATATTTTGAAGCAAAACTTAGCTCACATACATGTGTATGTATGTATGTATATGTATGAATGCAAATGAAAACACATAAATATAAATATATTTATGAATAAAACCATAATACACACACATATATAAATATTTGTTCATATTAACATTATTGTTTATTAGTTCACAAATACGTAAATGCCATTAAGTGGTAACATAACACTGTGGACAGAGGAATTACAGAATTGAAACGTTGCCACAGCGCCGGATTGACTGAGTTCTAAGGCCTGATCTAAGGAGGCACAATGACAGAATGTTTTTTTTGAGGATAAGTTTAAGTTTAACATTAAAATGTGTAATGCAGTGGGGGATAGGGGTGGTCACAGTTCAGTTTCTGGATAAAGTCATCTAAAGAAAAGAAACAAAAACAATTTTCTTTCATTCCCCTCGAGGTTGTTGACAGCAACTTCGCAGTATAAGTGTCGAGTCAATCGGACTGTCTAGTAAAAAGCTTCTCAAACAGAGACGTTCGCATTCGTCGATAAACAAGTAAGTGCCATTAGTTGTGAATCTAAAAATAGAAAGCGTGTTAATTTACAACAACGCGAGAAGCTAACACCTTCCAGAGAATCATGATCAGACATACTACAGTCTCCTATGGCCAAAATTTCTATCTGGTATAAGTATATGGTACTTCTTGTCGAACATTGGTTCAGCCAGAGTGTAGTCAAGTCTAGGATTACACTGTGACCACATTTATTATTCGACTATTGTGACAGCTCTCTTACACTTACAGCCTTAGCTGTGACAGTCTGTATAATAATTATGTCCAGGAGTAGCAAATGCAGTGTTACATTTCGTGCATCGGATGGGATGGTGCGGAGCGCAAAATTGATGCACAGACATGCTATTAGTTGGACTTTATCCAGTATAATACAGTAAGCGAACTTCTGAAGAGCCTTTCACCAGACTATAACCATGTATAATTAAAGGCCATACTGCTACATTATACAACCAATGAGAGGCTTTAAAACCCATGGCCCTCTTGCATCCGTATGGTGCCACTTTGGCCTTTCTCGCCCTGTATACGGTCTTAAGTTTGAAATTCAGTTTATTGTCCCAAAGAGATAGGTCTTACGGCTGGGATCTTATACCTCCTAGTTAACAGAACTAACTGGTTCTGATCAACTTGTTTGGATTTCCTCCATATCGTCCGCTTATGCGACCATCCTGTCTCCAACCACCTCTAGGTAGAACAGAATACCGTTCAGAGGTAGTAGGGGGGATAGAACACCACTTTGCGTTGTACCCCTACTGACAAATCTATCTAAGTGTGACGACCCTAACTTGACCCTGATCATAAATACTTAATTTACCTTTACACCCCATGAATGAGGTATGGGAAAGCTTTTCGCGTTGCTGTGAATTAACACAGTTTCTATTTTAGATTCACAACAAACGACGAATGCGAACGTCACTGTTTTAGAAGCTTTTTACCAGATATGCCGATCGACTCGACACTATACTTAGAAGTTTCTGTCGACAACATTGAGGTGGCCGGCAATGAAAGAAAAATGTAGATAACTAGAGGCGGAAATCGAACTTGGAATCTTCTGCATGGTAGTCGCGTGTTTTAACCATCATGCCACGGCCGGTCCCTAATACGTCTCTTTATAAGAAAATCGTACACAAGCCTCCTAATACTGACGTCCACTGCCAGGTTTGATAATGCTATGGCTATCGTGTAGAAAGTTACGTTATTGAACACCCCTTCTACGTATAGAAAGGCATGCAGGACTGTCTTAGTGGACTAATCCTTGCAATTAGTATGTTCACAGTCTGACAACAGCTTCTGATCTATGTTTGCTCTGAATAAGCTGTCAAAAAGTCTTTCCAGTATTTTTAGACCAAACGATGACTGTCTTATAAGTCTAAAATCTTTTGTATTTGGGAGGGTTTTTCCACTTTGGGAATAAAGACCACCTTGGTGTTCCTCCATTTAGTAATGGTATATGTTAGGTCGATACTGCCGCTATATAAGCCACCACTTATAGTTTATCAGTTGAGATCATATCTGGTCCGAGTGACTTAAAAAGTTTAACGCTTTTAATTGCCCATGCTATTTTGGATTCGGTTCCAATTTTTTTTTTTGGCAATAGCCGAAAGTTGGCCCGTTGTCGGCGGCAGTCTCATTTCGGTACTTACCAGAGAAGTGAGTATCAAGGTGCAATCTTAGTTTTTTCTCGTTGGATGTTTGCCAATCATCCTTCGGTTTCTTGAGATAGCCTGTCTTAAATAAATGTCTCATTCTGCTTGTGTTTGATATTTATATAAAGAGTGGTTAAATTGTAGGGGCTGATGTTGAATGTGAACCACACCTAAACGTTAAGTTATTCTTTGCATTTCATTTGACATATCTCAATTTCAAACTAACTCTATTTGAACCATGGAAAGATACACAATTGACCAACGCGTTAAAGTTATTCAGGCTTATTATGAAAATGGGCGTTCAAATCAAAATGCACATTGTGCACTTCGTGTTTTTTCGGTCAATTTCATCGTCCAAATGTGCGTACAATCGGAAAAATCGTGCAATAATTTTGGCAAACCGGGTCTGTAGGATATGTGAAAACACCAGTGCATGCGCGTACAGCTCGTACTGCAGAAAATATTGCTGCTGTTCGCGATAGTGTGGCTGAAGAGCCGTCCACCTCAACTCGTCGTCGTGCATAACAATTGCACCTCTCACGCTCCTCGTTGATAAACATGCATAAAGATTTGCATATACACGCTTACAAGGTGCAATTGACTCTAGAACTAAAACCTCGTGACCATTCCAAACGTCGTCAATGGTCAGAATGGTGGCAAGAAATGGCAACAGTGGATGATCAATTTTCGAAGCATATCATCTTCAGTGATGAGGCACATTTTCACCTCAGTGGATTCGTCAAGAAGCAGAATTGCCGCATTTTGAAGAACGATAATCCAAGAGTGATTTATGAAAATCCAATGCACACACAAAGAGTGACTGTTTGGTGCGGTTTATGGGCTGGCGGCATCATTGGGCCGTATTTTTTTCCAAAATGAGACCGGTCAGGCAGTTACTGTGAATGGTGTTCGCTATCGTAAGATGATAACGAACTTTTTATGGCCCGAATTAGAAGATATGAATGTGGACGACATGTGGTTGAAAAGGACGGTGCCACTTGCCACACAGATAACGAAACGAAGGCTCTTTTGTGCGACAAATTCTATGGCCGTGTTATCTAACGTGTTAGCGATGTCAATTTGGCACTGTTGGACTTCTTTCATTGGTGTACGTCGATAAGCCAACAACAATTCAAGAGCTAAAGGATGAGATAATTCGGCACACTAACGGCATAGAACGTCAATTATGCGTCAGCGTCATCGTAAATTTGGACCATCGGATGGAGGTGGCCCGCCGAGGTCGCGGCGGCCTTTTGGCCGATGTTTTGTTTCATACATAATTAAACCATACCAATATTATAATAATAAATAGAAATGACAATAATTTCCTAACTAATTTGCGTTTTATTCAAAATCAAAATCGGCCCTTAAAATTTTACCACTCTTTAGATATCATTGGCCGAGGAACGAATGCTGTTGCCACGGGTTTTCAAGCATTATGAAGCAGTCAGTAGAAGTTTGTCCGGTTGTTGATTGGTTGGTTGTTGTTTTCTTTAATGAACAATGAGTCTACTCGTTTGGGAAGCTGCGCGAACGTTAGCAACTATAACTTTGAAGTGGTACATTGTTTTATCTATGCGCCGTAAATAAAAATACAACTTTCAATCTGGAAATCAAGAGACTACTATTGCTCGCAAACCGCTGCTAATAGGCACCAAGCACATGTTTCAAAGACAAACCATCTCTTGCCAAACAAAACTAAAACCAGAACTGATATGAAAATATGTACTACGAGATTTAACTTAAAATGTCTGCGACAATTTTCTTATGTATTAACAATTTTATTTTTCAAAGATTTTAAAACACAATCCGACAGGAGCCCCGAAAATTGTTGTTCAATGAACATATTATGATAATGCAATAATCCTACTGATTTATAGTTAAAGCACGCCTTTGTCTTAATATGTTGACATCTTGCCTCTAATAATTTCTTCTTTAATGTTTAACAAAAGACTGAAAGGACATGCCTCACACCATGGTGTCTAATTTGAAATGGAAATTAAATTGCAATGTGGCTGCCAGACCGGCTGGCACCCAACTTCAAACCTAATGCGAAACCCTCCAACTCACACATTGCGCCGCTGAAGTTTTATGTGAATTAGTTTTTGTTTTTATTGTGGTCTTATATAGATTTGCATAAATACTCAAAATTTGCATGTTTTCTATGGATATAAACAAATATTTGTATTATTTTAAAATAAATGAGATTTATTTTATAATATTTTCATTCCAAATTCCAATTTAGAATAACGCAAATGTTTAGCAATGTGAGGAAACAAACAAACAAAATGCTAATGTTGTAACTAGAGTGTTCAAATACCTCCTTTTTTTAGAAACCCGGTTTCCGAGTTATTCGAAAAATTGATTTTTTAGAAAAATCGGATTTCGAATACAGCATTTTAAAGAAAACCGGTTTTTTCGGTTTTTTCCTAAAAAGTCAAAAATACTTATAAAAAAATGCATTTATTTAGTATGTTATATCAATACACCCAATCCGATCGTGCCCAAATCCTACATTTAGTAAAACTATAGCAGGACAAAGTTTTGGAGAAAAAACTGGAAGTCTAGCTACGTCCCATGTGGTACCTCCCATACCCATCAGGTACCACCCACTTTAGAAATCGATTAATATTATTAATAGATCCAACGCGAACGTGACTAAATTCTGTTTTTAGTATTGCTCAAACAGAATAAAAATTTGGAGATCCAATTTGGAAGCCTAGCCACGTACCTGCTGGAACCTCCCATACAAATGCGCAATTCCGCCCACTTTCAGGGATGGAGTAGCCACGCCCCATCGGAGAATTTCCATACAAATGTACTATTCCGCCTACTCTAGAGATGAAGTAGTAATATCAATACACCCAACGTGATCGGCCCCAAATTCTGTATTTATTAAAGCTAAATCAGGATAAAGTTTTGAAGAAAAAAATGTTAAGTCTATCCACGCCCCTTCTGGTACCTCCCATACAAATGTACCACATCGCCCACTTTAGAAATCAAATAATGATATCAATATACTAGAAAGTTATATGTTTTACTGAGGGTAAGGGTATATGTAAGTCGGCTTACCCGACTGAAACTTTCTTACTGGTTAAAATAGTATTTAAGAAATAATATGCAATTTAAGTGTTCAATTTTGAGTCAATTCTTCTGTTTTATAAAGCTTAATACAGAAAACACGCGCTCACTTATTGTGGAAGTAGGATTTATTGGCAAAAGAGCGTTTAGAAGGATGTTGAGCTTTTCTGTCCTTTTATTAAATCTATCGAAATAGTTGAAATCATCATATAGGCTTCTGTCATAGCAATTTGTTTTCAATGGTGAATTTTGGATGTTATTTATTGTCATGTTTAAATCGTTGCAATGACTACCATTAGGAGATTCCCCCATCTCACAATCTGAACTGTTAAAATAGACTCTGCCGTTGTTGGGGAAATTGCAGGATAAAGTCTTTTAAAAAGCTCGTTAGCAAATTCCATCGTGTCCGCCTTTTTATACTACTTTACACAGGATTAGCTTGTAGGATATATTCCGGTCCTAATACGTATAATTAGGGTATTCAACGTTTGTAAACGAGAATGTTTTTAGAAGCTTTATTAAGTTTTAAAATTCAATTTCAAATTAATTTAGAAAAAAAATTTTACATTTTGTAATGAAGAATGTTTTTAGAGGCTTTGTAAATTTTAAAATTCAATTTTAAATTATTTTCGAAAAAACTTTAATGTTTTATAAACGAGAATGTTTTTAGAAGCTTTTGAAAATTTTAAAATAAAATTTCAAATTAATTTAAAAAAATCTTTTTACATTTTATAAACAAGAATGCTTTTAGAAGCTTTGTAAAATTTTAAAATTCAATTTCAAACTAATTTAAAAAAACCGAGTACCCGAAGGAAAAAACTCGGTTAAACCGGTTATTCGAAAATGGCATTTTTGCAAAAACCGGCATACGGTTTTAAATAAAACAACCGGTTTACGGTTTTTCGGTTTCGGTTTTGAACACCCTAGTTGTAACTAGTTACAAATCATGCTGCTCGTTTTATTTTTGCATTTGCAGTGAAAATTATATAAATTGATTAAATTTTATCTAATACTGAAGAATTTATTTGATTTATTTATATATTCGCCAATAAAAAAATTTGAAACTATAAAAAAACCTAAAAAAATTATTGGCTATCGAGAAGAATTTGTTATTGACAATTGATTGGTTTTAAACAATATAAATATTTGTATCATCATGCTCTCAAATAATAAACAGCATAGACTACGTGATGTGAGATTATTTCTGAGATTATTTCTGGGGCGGAGGGATAGGTTTTAAACTAAATTCTCATTTTAATATAATATGGACAATTGAACAATATCTATTAATTTAATACTGTCGTAGAAATTTATTCGTCATTCCTGGTGTTTCCCAGTAGGTATTAGGCTGGCTGCCTTGTTTATAACACAATGGTATCAAAGTTAATTATAATATTTGCAATGTCATATTCCCAGAGTTGTTGACCTAAATTTATGTACTCCAATCAATATTGATCTGTGGTTGTAATAGAAATACATGGGTTGATATATGGATTAAAAGACAGTTGGAATTTTATATAGCCTTTTGTGTCAGTCATCAACTTTTAGCACATTTTGGCCAAGGCATTAACTACGAAAAGCCCGCATTTTGTTTTGTTCTTTGTGAAAGCCTTTAAATATAATGATTAAATAAGATGTTGTCTTTCTCTTCCTTAATGCGGGTTGCATTCTTGGCCCCAGACCTGACTGACTGGAATAGGTGTAACACTAGCGTACACATATAATACACACTTACAACATTACCGCTACCTATAGCTTTAGTCCCCCAGCAGGTGGAAAAGCAATAACATGTTATCGTTAGTCGCTTAAAAACATTTCGAACGCTATTTTATTCAATAAAGTTCACAGTTGTGGCATTTTTACTTGCAAAAGAAATGTCTTAACTACCCCCATTACCTGCCAAAGTATTTCATATAAGGCGTTGTGGGGGGAGGGGGGAGGTGTGGGGTCGTAGCATGGTATGAAATCATCTCGAGGGAAGACCGAGAGTCTTATATAAATCAGCAACCATTTCATTTTCCATCATGTGTCCTATCAAACTTTGAAGATGAATTTTCTTTGACACTATGTCAATGTGTGTGCACGTCTATAAAGAGTGTTGCATGAAGGACACATGTTATTTACAGTTATATTGTTTTGTGAGATGCATTAAGAAAATAATTGAATTTGAAACTTCGGAATAATGAAGAATGCGCTACAATTTTATATTAATGAATTTCGTACCGCAAAAAATGGAACTTGTATGAGAGGTGGACGTTATTTTTAGCCCATCACATCCATTTTTTGGTAGTAATTTTTGATATAAAGTAAAATTACTTATGTATTATTTTTTGCCTGCTTATGGAGGTATATGAGTTACAGTTAGGGGCAGCACAACGTGTCTTAATTTATTTCGGAAATCAAAGTTTAATATACGCTTACCTTGGCAAATAAGACCGAATTCAGTGTACATACAAAAATAATATGCATGTAAAAGGGGCAATATCGGTTATTAATGGGGCCCCTGACCGCCCGTGGTACCATCTTTAGACTCCTTGGTCGGAGCTTGTAAAGTTGTACTTCCTTACTTCCTCTGTTCGCCTTGCAGAGCCAGAAAAAGGTCCATTGGGGGTTATCTTCCCCTGCGAGGATCCAGCCAGACAGACGAACGTAGCTCAATCGTCTTAAAAATTCCTGAAACCAATTTCGCCTTAAGATACTTGGGGTCTAACCCGTCCCCTTTAATGCGTTACAGTTTTTATACCATCACCCTTAGAGATGAGGGTATATATCATTTGCTACGACCCAAAAGTGTAACACGTAGAAGGAGACACTTTGTACCCTAGGTTTCTTTGAAACAAATTCGATTCATGACTTTTTAAGTCGTTTGAGCCATGTCCGTCTGTCTGTCTGTATGTCTGGCAGTCCGGCTGGTTCGCACAATAACTTTCGAAAGACGCAACCAAATGTTTTGAAATTTGCACGAGTTAATATTTCCCCAAAACTATTTACGGTATTGCAAATGGACTATATGGCCCCGCCCCTTCTGGTACGTCCCATACAAATACATCATTCCGCCCACTTTAGAAATCGAGTAATAATATCAATACACCCAACGGGATCTTACCCAATTTTCTGTACTTAGTAAAGCTATAACCGGATAAAGTTTTGGGAAAAAAATCGAAGTCTAGCCACGCCCCTTCTGGTACCTCCCATACAAATGTACCTTTCCGGCCACTTTAGAGATGGAGTAATAATATCAATAAATCCAACGCCCACTTTAGAAATCGATTTATATTATTAAAAGACCTAACGCGATCGTGCCCAAATTCTGTATTTAGTAAATCTAAAACAGGATAAAGTTTTCGGGAAAAAAATCTGAAAGTCTAGACACGCCTCTCTGTACCTCCCACTGCCCACTTTAGAAATCGAGTAATAATATCAATATAATAGAAATCTTTTGTTTTACTGATGGTAAGGGTATATGTAAGTCAAGCTTCCCAACTGAAACTTTCTTACTGGTTTGTAAGTACACTGAATTTAGTAAAATTTTGAGTAAGTTGTACGGTTATGGAAATTTTAATCAGGAATGAATATGGACTATATCAGTACCTCCCATGGGGAATGGGACTTTGCCCAGAGGTTGAAAGTTACTGATTATCACTCACTTGGGAGTGGCCAGAAGCGATTCGTTTGTAACACTGTCCAAGCAGCTAACTACTTCCGGTATTAGACCAAGTATTCCCCGGGCAATGACTTTAAAGCATCAGCTTAGAAGTTAGCTAAAGTTAGAAGGCGAAATGTTGAGTAACTTAATCGGCATGCTACCAGCGATGCGTCTTAGGAACTAGGTAACAGAAGTTACTTAAGCTCAACACAGGCTCTCTTAGTGGCTTTGGCAGCCCCAAGAAACTAGGATCGGGAGCGGTGGCCTAATAAGCCACTCTCCTTAAACAAAATTTATTATGAAAACACAAAAAAAAGGAAAAAGAAGAACCTCCCAAATGTTGACGACCCCCGCAAACGATATAAGGACCATGTCTTAAGGACATGCACCTGGAATGTCCAAACTCTATACAGAGATGGTGCCTCTATCCAACTGGCGGATGTCCTCGACAAATACAAGGCTGACATCACCGCCATAGAGGAAATGAGATGGACGCGAAAGGGATGCACACGACGAAAGAACTGTGGGAGCTTTTACAGCTGCCATGCAGAAAGATACGAATTTGGATGTGGTTTCATAGTCTGCAAGAGACTTCGACACCTGGTCTCGCGGTTTAACCCTGTAAGTGCCCGAACAGCCACTATTCGCAATCGGGCGAAATATTTTTACATGACGCTGATTTGTGTACACGCCCCGACGGAAGACAAATACGATGACCTTAAAAAATACATTCTATGAGCGCCTGAAGGAGAGATATGCCCACTAAGCCGGGTCGATCTATATAGAGAAAAAAAATATATGAATGTTACCGCCTTATATGAACAGTCTTTTAAAAACAAAATCGGAGGTGCAAAATTTTTATTTTTGTGGGCGTGGAAAAAACGCCGGTTTTGACGTTTTGTCCATAACTTTATTATTCGCTGTCCGATTCTTAAGTTTTATATATCGTTGAAGATGGATTAACAAGAGCTTTGTTATTAATATAGTTACTTAAAACTATGACGTCATATTCCAGTGGTTCTCAACATTGTATCCTTAAAAACCCCCCTAATCATAAAATTTTCTGATGCAGATTTGAAGCTCTGTAGAAACTATAAAATAATTGCGAAATAAACGTTACATTTTCTTCATAAACAAAAAAGTTATATTGATTTAACATTTTAGTACATTTGATACTTCGAAGTTGATTTGTATAAAAAGTTTTATTTGCTCAACCAAAGATTTCCTCATGATCCGATATGGCATTAAGCGTCATCATACTTAATTTACATTGGTCGCTAAAAAAATCTTTGGAAGTTCTTCAGTTAGATAGTATTCCGATTATTTGGTATTTTCGAATATTGATTTTTATTTGTTTGAACTTTATTTATTTTTCAATTGTACACGTTTTATAACAAACGAATGTAATTAAAATAAACAAATGTATATTTTGCATTATCACACACTCAAAAAAAAAACCCATTTGTTGCTCCTACATCGTTTAATTTTTCGTTTGGGACAACGATGGGAGACGTTTGTGCAAAATATAAAACCTTTATATTTGGGAGAGTTGAGAGAACAAAGAGCGTTACTTATTTCTAACAGCCAAGCGAACAATCGTTTGGGACAATCGTAGAAGATTTTTGGGGAATATTTAAATCTTTTATGTTTAGAAGAGTTGAGAGAACATGATTTTTGTTCTCCCAACTCTCCTAACCAAAAGTTTTATATTTTGCACAAACATCTTCCACGTTAGTCCCGAACGAATGTTCATTAGCTGTGACAAATGAGTGAGAATGATCGCTATCGTGTTGTGCTATGGTGTTTAGTTTTTCGTTTGTGTTTGCTGCATTCGACAATCCGATATGACAGAAATTGTTGGATGCTATGTCTGAGTTTGGTCTCCCCGCGAAGCTAATACGACTTTGCGGGATGACACTGACTGACACGAAGTCTTCAGTGAAAATAGGCATCTGTCAGAGCCATTTTCTACCAAGCGAGGCTTTAGTCAAGGCGATAGTCTGTCCTGCGATCTCTTTAACATCGTAATGGAGATGATTATGCGGAAGGCTTCAGTAAACAGGAATGGTAACATCTTCAACAAAAGTCACATGTTGCTCGCGTATGCTGATGATATAGATATCATTGGACGTGGATTGCGAGATGTTACTGCAGCTTTTTCGAGCATTGAAAAGCAGTCGGCTGAAGTGGGTCTGGTGATAAACGAGAACAAAACCAAGTTATTTTTATCAACGAACAAAGAGTCCACTCGTCTGGGACACTACGTGAACGTTGACAACTATAACTACTACAACTAATTTTGCCTACATTGGCTCCGCTTTAAACAAAAATAATAATGTCATCCTGGAAATCAAAAGACTTGTATTGATCGCAAACCGCTGTTACTATGCGCTAAGCAAGCGATTTAATGACAAAGCGCTCTCTCGAAGAACAAAAAAACAACTCTACCAGACTCTGTTCCTACATGTCTTGCTCTACAGCGCAGAATCCTGGGTAATGACACAAGAGGATCAATCTATTCTGGGAGTCTTCGAGAGAAAAATACTACGCAAAATATTGGAATTCTATTCTACGTGCGGCTACTGATGGATAAATTTCTGTTGTTGCTGCCATTAAAGAAGAACAAGAATCGCGGGGACAGACATACGTAGAAATTAAATAGTTTTGGGTTAGGGGGTACATTCCACTGTGGTGTTTCATCCATCCTACTATTGAACCTCGCTTTGGACGGTATTCTGTTCTCCCTAGAGGAGGAGATTGTCTCAAATTCAAACGATGTCAGAAGTTTCTGAGTAGACTCAGAGACGGAACTGTTTCTGTTCACAAAGTGGTATAAGATTGGGATCTGTGAATCCTACCGCCTTGGGGCGAACTGAAATTAATTTCGCGGACTGTGCAAAATACCTCAGCGTAATATTGGACAAGAATCTTAGTTTCAACCTCAATATCCTAAATAGAGCGAAAAAGGCTACAGGGGCACTATATGCGTGCAATTTTGCTAAGTGGAACCAATGGGCTCGCATTGTTCACTGTATGTATACATGCAGTATATTGTCCTCTTCACCGTGGTGAATTCACATTTCTCCGATAGTCATGCTGCCATAAAATATCCAAATTCTGTCTTCCTGAGCTCAACATCAGCCCCAAAATGGCGCGGATAGCATAGCGAGATGGCTGAGCATTTCGGCATCCACCTTATGTGTGGGGAGACCACAGGGATATATCAGGCAACTGCAGATCACAACGAACTGGGGACACTCGCGACTACCTTACATAATCCAGTAGAACTACAGTCCGCAAAAATCGGTAGGTGAACTTTTGAACGAGGTTGTACCCAATATAGACATATGTTATCTCGTTTAGATTTGATGCGTTCTAACCATAGAGCAATAATATATAGAGACATCAACTCGCTCGCAAAAATTAGGTTTCAAAGGCTCGAGCAAATTGTAGGGGAAATGTTTAAAAGGAGGGACAATGTGGATCGTATGTTGCGCGTGTATGAAAGAGATTTAAAAGAAAATACTGCGTTTTTTGTTAAGTTGGGTGCCCAAATCGCAAAAACTTAACATATTTCACATTTTAAGATTCACTTTTAATAGTATTTTTAGTCAATATTCAAGAAAAGAATATTGAACATGTTAGTTGTTGCTTGAGCCTATTCATCAAGCAGACGTCTAACTCGAACCCAGAGAGAGTTGGTAGGGCAATGGTTATAACACTATGCTAACGCTACCAAAACCCGAAGTTAGACCGGGCACTGTCTGGTCGGAAGGCACAAAATAATACAACTATTTATGCAGATGCTGTGTCGATGAAGAGGAGAAGAGTCAGTAGAACACTCGTGTTGTTGTGAATTAACACACTTTTTATTTTTAGATTCACAACAAACGGCACCTACTTGTTAATCGGCGAGCATCTTTCTTTCTTTCTTTCTTTCTTTCTTTCTTTCTTTCTTTCTTTCTTTCTTTCTTTCTTTCTTTCTTTCTTTCTTTCTTTCTTTCTTTCTTTCTTCCTTTCTTTCTTTCTTTCTTTCTTTCTTTCATATGTTAGCATTATCCTTATACAAGAGGCCTTATAACGTTTGTAGAGGCCATCCACATTTATTTTCTGTGTGGAAAATTCATGGCGATCCTGCAGCGAACCCTATTCCAATAAAAATCAATAAGAAGAGCAACTTATAACAAAATATGAGTTTTATGTTTTCAACAAATGGTTACATATTGAATAAAGTATAAAATAAAAGGAGAATAACAACGAAAACAAAATAACAATAAGAAAAAAAACCAAAAGAACCCCCAAAAACTTTATCGTTAGAAAGACATAAATCTTAGCATATTTTTGGCAAAAATTATTGATCACATAGGTACATACATACGTGTACGTACACGTATAATGTACATATAGGTACTATAGTAACATGCATACAACGCAACGCACAGACACACACACACATACACAGCAGCATACTAGTACACTGAAAAGTCCTTCAGCCATCGTTTGTTTTCTCACAATCACCTGAGAGGTTGTTGACATGACAACTTACGTTTTGTACATTTAACGACAAAACATTATTTATAAGAATACGAATTGTACACATGCGAATACATAATGTATTCATATGGATAAATTCATATACATATATGTATGCTTAGTAAATGTACATGTATGTTGGAATATTATAGCCAACATAAGCATGTACTACAGTTTAGTGCGTATAAATATATACAATGCACATATACTCGTATGTGTATATGTTGTCAATAACAAAAAAAATTCAAATAATTCTTAAGACGCATATCTCATAAACATATGCAAATGTTGTTAGCTTAGAACATAACAATATTTATCGTTGCTATACCTTAAGTCTGCCACATGATACGGATTCAGAAGTATCCAACGGTAAAGCTGAATTATATTTTCCACTGTCGGTAGGGAGTATACAGAGTTTGGTATTGCATTTAAAGAAACAAGAAATCGCATTCTAACACCACACACTTTAAGGGGTCTTATATGATAACTATTAAATATTTTTGATTTTTGTGAAAAGCTGCAGCAAATAAAGCCTGTCTGTTCTCGTATATACAATATCTTATAGTCTCAGATTCTCTATAAGTGTCCGCATAGCAATATAATATTTTTACATGATGCTGGCACTGATATTAAAGTTGTACTGGTAGGTTTTAAAGTTAAAATAAGAAGGAATATGCTCTTGATACAGCTGTCGAGAAATTAAGTTTTCACAGCAACACCTTCGATAATGGACTAAGACTGCTTAGCTTCGCATCGACAAGAATCAAGGTTGTGAGCGCTCTGTATAAGTTGGATATCCCATCATTAAGAAACATGATAACAAATTGATTAGTTGTAATTCGATTAAAGATAAGGGACGTGCATGTGATGTGTAGTGCTGATATAGACTAGGATCACCACCTGAAAAGAACCTTGGTAAGGACATGATTAAGCGGATTGAAAAACGTGCAACCCAGTCAAAGGAAAGCTAGACATCTAACTAACGCCTACTGCAACCAACTCTCGCCTACTTCCGAGGTTCCTGACACATAGTGGTAGCATATGGCGGATTCCATGGCCACTGCCGCAATGACAGTATCAGGATATGACAACTCTCGCTCAGACAAGTCCTGTAACCATGAAGAATGTTGTGTATTGTCTGAGAAAGAGTATGCTGCATACAAGTCAATATTGTAGCCGTGATAACACGTATTGTAAGGGAAAGATATAAGAAGAACAGGAGGGAAACAAAACTAGTATTTAAAAGGGAAAGGCGATTATAGTACAGACGAGAAAGTGAGGATATCGAAAACTACTAAGCCCGTCACTTCTACCAAAAGCTACAAAGTAAAGTATATCCCTTTATGAAGACAGAGATGGAAGCTGGGATCTGGGAAACCACGGACACTCAGAGTATGCTGCAGATACGCAGGGACATTTCTGTAAATTGCTTGATCCCGAAATCAGCGCATGGTACCGTGTACCGTGAAGAATGTCTCATATCGTCTGAAGAAACTAATGCTGCATGCATGGTAACGGTACAGCCTATTGTAACTCAGGAAACGATGATGACTCTGATGTGCTGTCTAACAAAGTTCTCGGGAAAGATATGCAATAAACACGCATTTTTTAACTTGATACAAAACACCCCGTAATTTTGTGTGGTTGAGGAAAAAATGCATGAGCCACAATTTTGGTTGAGGTGGAGTGGCACACCCTACTTATGGTGGGAGCTTATTTTATAACATTAAGATTTTTGTATGGGAACCTCCTTGGCGGTTGAAGAGGGGGTAGTTATGTTAAAAAAAAAACCTTAATACTCATTATAAGGTATTTTATTTAGCTCATCTAGGCGCACTCTACCCCAAGGGGGGAGCAAGTTTTATAACATTTTGATTTTTGTATGGAAGCCTCCTTAGGGGTTTAAGATTGTGGCTAGGTATTTTCGAAAAAAAATGTTGAGAGGGAAAAACTAGTCGGTCATACATTGTACCCCTCTAGGAGACACAATGAGAGCGGCAAGAGCGATTCCTTTGAAAAATACATTTGACTCCTCTATTTGGGACAGTTGCGGAACTTGATGTGGATTTTATCCCCTCCCACCAACTTTGACCACGATGCCCTTTTGAACCCACCCCACCTTACTGGAATAATGGCTCATATTTTGCCAATCGCACAAAATTAGCGGGTGTCTCGTATCCAAATCTTGCTACTAGATTATGGTATGAATGTGATAGCCTTGCAGGACAAACGTTTGGGTTTAAAATTTCCAGCATTGGCCTTACAGGATGAGAGCCAAGTACCAAAATCTTGTTCCTTAAACTTCTGGTACAATTTTCGGGCGTCGTTTCTATTGGAAAAAGGACTTTCTGGCTCTAAAGCCTGGCTCACAATTAACTGTACCAACATAATTTTCCTTAGACGATTTGCGGCGTACTCTATCGTATCAAGTCTTGTATTAGTGCTTTTTTTTCATATCCAAGTACTGTCGTTGCGACAGTTGACACAAAATTCGCATTATGATGGGACGTCAAGGGACGTCAGAATTAACAGGAACGTCAGAATTAGAAGTTAGAAGTGCTCTATTTAGAACAGACAGTTGCAATCTCTGGGGTTTGCAGTTTTGTCGTGTTTAGGTTTATTTGTGATCAGTTAGACAAGTTATGGCTCTGCCCAATCTCGTGCAACGTTTGGCTACAACAATGCAGTGATCTGAATCAAGGTTAGCATAATTTTGCTGATCAGGGATAGCCAAGTTGCCTTGTGAATATCTTTATGCTGAAATCTGGTTCCGTTCATTACAATGTTCCACGTCACGGCCAAAATAATCAGTCTAAGTCCGTTGTCATACGTATTGGTATATAGACCGTATTAGTCGTTGGATGGGCCGTCAACATCTCTTCCTATTTTTATACCATCACCCTTAGGGATGAAGGTATATATCATTTGATACGACCCAAAAGTGTAACACATAGAAGGAGTGACTTTAGACCCTAGGTTTCTTTGAACCAAATTCGATTCATGACTTTTTAAGTCGTTTGAGCCATGTCCGTCTGTCTGTCTGTCTGTCCGGTGGCTGTCCGGCTGGTTCGCACGATAACTTTCGAAAGACGCAACCAAATGTTTTGAAATTTTGCACGAGTTAATATTTCCCCAAAACTACTTACGGTATTGCAAATGGGCTACATCTCCCCGCCCCTTCTGGTACCTCCCATACAAATACATGATTCCGCCCACTTTAGAAATCGAGTAATAACATCAATACGCCCAACGGGATCGTACCCAAATTCTGTATTTAGTAAAGCTATATCAGGAGAATGATAAAAAAAATTGAAGTCTAGCCACGCCCCTTCTGGTACCTCCCATAGAAATGTACCTTCCCGCCCACTTTAGAGATGGAGTAATGATATCAATAAAACCAACGCGATCGTACCCAAAATCTTTGTTTAGTAAAGCTATAGCAGGATAGAGTTTTGGAGAAAAAATTGGAAGTCTAGCCACACCCCACCTGGTACCTCCCATACCCATCTGGTACCGCCCACTTTAGAAATCGATTAATATTATTAATCGAAACAACGCGATCGCATTCAAATTCTATATTTAGTAAAGCTATAACAAGATAAAGATTTGAATAAAAAATTTTAAGTCTGGCCACGCCCCTTATGGTACCTCCCATACAAATGTACAATTCCGCCCACTTTAGAAAACCAGTAATAATATTAATAAACCAAACGCAATCGTATCCAAATTCTGTATTTAGTAAAGCTAAAGCAGGGAACATTTTTGGAAAGAATGACTGGAAGTCTAGACACTCTCCTTTTGGTACCTCCCATACAAATGTACCACTCCGCCCATTAATGATATCAATACACTCTACACGATCGTGCCCAAATTTTGTATTTAGTAAAGCTATAACAAGATAAAGATTTGGAGAAAAAATTTTAAGTCTGGCCACGCCCCTTATGGTACCTCCCATACAAATGTACAATTCCGCCCACTTTAGAAAACCAGTAATAATATTAATAAACCAAACGCAATCGTATCCATATTCTGTATTTAGTAAAGTTAAAGCAGGGAACATTTTTGGAAAAAATTACTGGAAGTCTAGACACGCCCCTTATGGTACCTCCCATACAAATGTACCACTCTGCCCACTTTCGAAATCAAGTAATAATATCAATATAATAGAAAATTATTTGTTTTACTGAGGGTAAGGGTAAATGTAAGTCGGGTTGCCCGACTGAAACTTTCTAACCGGTTTTAATTACAAATCGATTAATTTCAATAACTCAAAACTTAAACAATATCTTATATTGGGTGATGGTATTTATCAGTCAGTTTAACTGACTGAAATTTCTGTACTGGTTACATTAACATTTTTCAGAACTATTTGAATGATGGGGTCAGGGTTGCGGTCGTATATTTCCTCTAGACCGTCGTAGAATGTTTAGACAATATGTATAAGTCTCTTGGTGATTATACTGTAAGTAAAATTTTAACTTTCGAAATGGCACAGAAAATCGCCGATAAACCCCAATTTCATTAAGGGCCGAAGAACACCGTGGCATACACCGTTTTAAAGCATTAGGTCAAAATCAGCAGGTATTGTCTCTCAAGCGATTTGTTGGTGTTTTAAGGAAAATACATCAAAATGTGTTTTAAAATGACTTTAGCGTTTGTTTTCTTTTTTTTTTTGAAATTCAATGATGATGGTAGTCTTATGATGATGGGCTTCCACCTTCCGGCTAGCACAAATCACTTATTTTCAATATGTGGTAATATTTAATTTTAATAAACTTTATGAATTTTATTATAATATATGTTAAATGAAATCAATGTTTTTGTACTGGAATCGAGTGTTCTAACCATTATGCCACGGCCAGTCCCTTCTGGGAAACATATTCCTAATCCAACTGTGGCAACTCCGTAGTGAATAGACTCAAAATTTGACACGATCCGTACTCGAGAGAAAGAAAAAGCGAATTTCATAAGATAACCAGTGTAAACACATACAAATCTAGATTACACTCAAAGATCAAGTTGTGGTGTCTGTGTGAATTGTGAATTGTGAATGCCTGGCAAAACGCGAAAAAGCATAAACACGAAAAGTAAAAAAGTGATGTGCATTCTTTGCAAAACAGAAGTTTTGGAAAGCGACGAGGCTATTGAGTGTGACACTTTAAGAAATGTCGCAAGCTCTTCAGATTTGTGCCGCCAATTTATTGATATTTTCATATCCGCAGCTTTGGAAAGTACAAAAATTATTTTAACTCCGATAGATATGAGAAGAATTATAGCTCCATGGATAAACAAAATCCTTAAATGTAAACAACTCAAGTCTAGAAGAAACCATAGACACAATTCCACAGAAGAACGGCTAAAGAGAATTAGTAAAGTTATAAAGATTTGTAGTAAGTGTTTAATGGAAGATTATTATGTACATAATCTCAGCTTGTGTAAGGATAATACTAAGAAAACGTAGGATTTTCTAAATAGGGAACTTAGAAGGAAGAAAGAAGCAATCAAGGAAGTTATATCTGAATGAGGGAATTGTGTCAAATCCAACGGCTTCGGTTTTAAACAAATATTTCATAGATTCCGTTAACAATATAAATACTGTTTGTAGGAGATTTATCCAATTGTAGCTCTGATCCCCATGACCAGCAGCCCAATGAAACACTTTTTATTTTATATTTTGTAGATTATAAGTTAAACTTCATTTATTCAAGATCTTCGCGATCATTTTAATTTCAGTAATTTTATAAACACTTCTTTTTATTTCCAAATAATGTCTGCGGGGACGTCAGCTTCTTTTCACTTTAAAACTTTTAATATAATAATGTCACCATGTAGGTGTTTAGCAAAAACATCAACTGTGTTTATGCAGATGTTCGCTATGATGACGTTGACTGCAGCGACAAAACGATCAGTTGTTGGTCAGCGACAGCAACAGCAGAGAATGCACATTCGCACAAACATATGCATTCATATGTTAGGCAATGGTTTGTTGTTGTTGTTGTTCTCCCAACACAAGAAGGGATAACTGTTTCATCATTCGATATTTGGTAAACAAATATGAATGTGAAACAAATAGCAAAAAAGTTCAGTAACCTCAATTGGAGAGTTATTGTTTAGGTAGGGATTGCAGTGTAGGTTTTAGGGTTTTAGTTTGGGGGGAAAAAATCCCAAACATTCTCCCGCGCCAAGAACGTCGTTCTTATGATGGTTGAGTTGTGGGTATGGCATCGTTAGAGGGGAGATAGCAAATTTTCGATATGGGGCGTTTGATGTACTTGCCGTTGCAAAAAATGGTGACTACTCGAACTAAGCCGTCAGGACCGGGGTGAAGGTGTTCTACGCGAGCAAGTGGCCATTGTCCGGGTACGCTGCGTTCGTGTAGTAGCAAAACCAAATCACCAACTTTTATGTTGTTTGTTATCTTGTTCCACTTAGGACGGGATTGTAAGCGGCATAGATATTCTTTGTTCCATCGATCCCAGAAATGTTGCTTGAGGCGTTCAATGAGTTTCCAGCGACTTAGGCGATCGATGTTGCAATCAAGAAGATTCTGCTCAGGGATGCAATTGCTAGCCTCGCCTATGAGGAAGTGCGCAGGAGTGAGGGCGTCGAAGTCAGCAGGATCCGTCGAAAGGGGACACAAAGGCCTTGAGTTTAGGCAGCTTTCAATTTGTGCTAATAGAGTGCTGAGTTCCTCGTAGGTAAGTATGCGGTCTTTCATGATGCGGCGTAAGTGGTGCTTAGTAGACTTCACTCCAGCTTCCCAAAGTCCGCCAAAGTGGGGTGAAGCGGGAGGTATGAAGTGCCAAGTAGTACCTTGATTGGCCAGTGTTTCTGCAAGATGCTCAGGTAGAGATGATTTGTTGCGCTGATATAAAACTTGTAGTTCTTTGTTAGCGCCAACAAAATTCGTGCCACAGTCAGAGTACAAATCAGTGCACTGACCACGGCGAGCAGTAAATCTGCGAAAAGCAGCGAGAAAAGCGTCAACGTTGAGGCTGGTTACGGCTTCTAAATGTAAGGCTTTGGTACACATGCAGATGAAAAGGCATATGTAACCCTTTGTTGTGGACGCAGTTCGCAGCGAAGAAGCCTTAATGTTGATGGGACCAGCATAGTCCACTCCACTATGCTTGAAAGCTCGCGTTGCTTGAAGACGCACAGCTGGCAGATTTCCCATGAGCTGCTGGCAGTTATGTGCTTTGTACTTAAAGCATACTATGCATCCACGTTGAACTCTTTTGGCGATATTTCGTGCAGAGATGACCCAATAGTGACGTGAGACGTAGGACTGCATTAATTGTAGGCTGCCATGAAAAGTCTTCATATGAGCTTCTGAAAATATAAGAAAAGAGAGCGGATTTTGCTTGGTTAGTAAAATCGGGTGCTTTGCCGCGTAGGCAATGGGCGCGTTCGATATTCTGCCTCCAACTCGCAGAATATTCATTTCGTCTAGGAATGGTGATAATTTAGCGATGCTGCTCTGGTGGGGAATGCATTTCCCAGCTCGTAGACAGCTGATTTCATCACGAAAAGACACTTCTTGTGTCAGTTTGATTAGTAGATGTAGAGATTGCTTCAATTCAGATGTTTTTAAGAATCCCGTTTCTTTCGCAGAGCATTTCAATTGCTTTTTGATGTTCGTGTAGAATCTCCAAATGTATGACGTCACACGAACTAGTGTGGATAATTTGGAGAATTTGAATATGATCTCTGGATACTCTGTTTTCGTCGTAGTTTTTGAGAAATGAACAGCTACGCTGTTGTTGGTTTCTTCTTCTTGGTGCGATACTTCAGTAGGTGAAGTTGGCCAATTGTCAGGAGAAGATTGGAGCCATGATGGCCCTTGCCACCATAGGCGATGATGAACAAGTTTTTCAGGAATAAGTCCTCTCGACGCGCAGTCTGCAGGATTATCATTAGAGGGTACATATCTCCATTCATTTTCTTTAGTTAGTCGTTGTATTTGTGCAACTCTATTTGCCGCGAAGACTTCCAACCGTGTATTTCGACTTCTCAGCCACGCAAGAACGATGGTACTATCAGTCCAGTACACGATGCTGTTGATGTTGAAATCCACGTTGGTTTTGACCTTGGCTACGAGTTTTGCCATAAGTGTAGCTGCACATAATTCCAATCGGGGAATTGTTTCTTTCTTCAGGGGAACCACTTTCGTTTTAGCTTGTAATATGTTAATTAAAATCTCACCAGATTCGTTTGTTGTACGGGCGTAGACTACAGCTGCATATGCTGATTGTGATGCATCGCTGAATGCATGCAAATCCACTGTTGACCTTGTAGGACTATATCCAATCCATCTTGGAATGCGTATTTCTTCTAATGTTTTTAAATTGCTTCGAAATCGGACCCAGTCATGCTGAATTTGTTCAGGTAGAACGTCATTCCAGTCGAGTTTTAGTTTCCAAAGCTGCTGAAATGTAATTTTTGCCAATATAGTCGTAGGAGACAACCAACCAAGGGGGTCAAACAATTTTGAGGCATCTGAAAGCAGACTGCTTTTAGTAATTATATTAGCAAATGTAAAATTTATTGAAAAACAGTAGTTGTCTGTGTTGGTATCCCACTGTATACCAAGGGCTTTCGACATACTTTGTTGATGAAGAACAAATAAATCTTTTTTCTCGCGATCTTCTTGAGGAATATTTGTCAACAGCTCGGTTGAGTTAGAGTTCCATTTCCTCAAGTGAAATCCACCTGATTTCAAAAGATTTGAGAGTTGTTTTTGTAGACTTACTGCTTCTTCTACTGTGTCCGTACCAGATATGACGTCATCGACATATGTATCAGCCAAAAGTATTTGTGTTGCTTCTGGAAAGCGGCTCCCTTCATCATTTGCTAGCTGATGTAGCACTCGAATTGCTAAGTAGGGGGCAGACGTAGTGCCATAGGTTACAGTTTGTAACGCATATATGCATATTTTACCATTTGCATCTCTCCAGAGTATGCACTGGTAATGTTGATGATCAGAGCAGACCTTTATCTGCCTGAACATTTTCTCCAAATCAGCTGTGAAAGCTATACGATGTCTTCTCCATCTGTTTATAATTGTAGGCAAATCGTTTTGCAATGCAGGTCCAGCTGATAACTCTTCATTAAGAGACGTTTGAGGAGGTCTTCTGTTACCGCCATCAAAAACAACTCGCAGTTTTGTTGTTGTGCTACTCTCTCTGAGTACACCATGATGGGGAAAGAAGTAGGCATTTTGGGGTATACACTGAGGGTACTCACCGAGCTTTTTCATATGGCGAAGAGTTTCATACTCATCCATAAACTTTCGATATTCCTCAGCAAATATAGGCTTCTTAGAGAATGTTGATTCCAACTGTTTTAATCTCTTTAAGGCATTGTAGTCCGTGAAGGAAAACGTAGGCAGCTCTTGACCTTGAAGTGTCCTCTTAAACGGCAGGTGAACTGTATATCTACCGCTGTCATCACGAGTGTGTGTTTCTGCAAACAATTTCTCACATGCTTCTTCTTCATTCGTTAATGGCTTGGTGTCTAGCAATTCCTCTTGTTCCCAAAACAGGCGGAGTTGGTCATCAAGTGTGCAAACGTTTGTAGAAATTGTTGCTGACGTCATCGGTGATTTCACGGCGCCAGATATCATCCAACCCAAATGCGTTTCTTGCAGTAAAAAGCTGTTGTGAAGCTTTTTGACTCCAGGGAGGAGAAGGTCGCCATAAACGTCGTTTCCCAGCAAGAGATCTATTTTTCCAGACGATAAGTAATTGGGGTCTGCAAGAAAATATTCAGTGAGATCGGGTATAGCATTTGTATGAAATTTGCTCGGAGCATATGACGTCACGTTGGGCACGACAAGCGTGTTTATCGGCAGCTCAAAATTTTTATCATAATTTGATTTGATAGAAAATCGAAGGCATTTTTTAATTGTAACGGCTCTATTTCCTCCAATACCTGAAACATCGACGCGTGTTTTGTATTTCGGAACAGGTAACAGCTGAGAAAGCTCCTCTGATATAAACGACAGCTGTGACCCTTGATCCACCAGAGCTCGTACGTTAAAAAGTCGATTTGTTGTTTTAATTAAAACTTTTACAGTTGGCAGCAAGGCAGGGTTTAATTTTTTATCATGTAGATTAGAAACGTGTGTACTTACAGTAGCTGTTTCAGGTGTAGATGTAGTAGCAGGAGGCTGGAAAGTTTGATTCGCAGTAGTATTTTGATCCATATTACTGGTCGAAAATGCGCTGTGAATTATCGTGTGATGAGATCCACGGCAAATCTGGCATTTCGTATTCAGCTTACAAGCGGATTGAAAATGACCAGTATTTAGACAGTTTCTGCATAAACGGTGCTGATTTACGAAGGTCTTCTTCTCCTCTGAAGAAAGAGCTGTAAATCTGAAGCACTTGTAGAGAGGATGACGTTTGTGGCAGCAAGGGCAGTTGTCATCTGGTACCGTAGACGCGGTGTGAGACCGTATTACCCGTGTTGGCTTCTTACGGTAATCTTTATTTGGCACATTAGTAGGTGGAATCGCTTCTTCTTCTATTGATTCCAATGTCCTAAAAGTGGTCTCCAAGAAACTCATCATTTCAGACATAGGTGGAATGGATGTGCTCGCCTTCAGCGACTGTTCCCATTCTTTTCGAGTTTGGATGTCCAGCTTTTGTGTCGTTAAATATATTAAAATTGAATCCCAGGTAGAGATGTCAACTTTAAGCGACTTAAGTTGAGATAAACAAGTTCTTGTAGTGTCCAGTAGCACTTTAACTGATTTAAATGACCCATCGGAGGGCGATATTGAAAACAACCGCTTCAAAATTTGTTCTACCAGCTTTCGTTCGTTATGAAATCTCTTCTCGAGAGCATTCCATGCCAATTCATAACTGGTATCTGCCGCTGGATATTCATTTACCATGCTGAGTGGTGTACCGGTGCACGAACTTTTCAAGTAAAAGTATTTTTGCACTTTAGTGAGGGCATTGTTGCTATGGACGAGCGACACGAACATGTCCCGGTAGGAGATCCAGTCCATGTATTCCCCTGAGAAAGTCGGCAGGTCAATTTTCGGCAGTCTGGCTCCAGCGCAGAATGATTCATTTCGGCTTGTGGCTGAGAAGGTGCTGGCGTGAACGGTTGGAGTCTGTGGAGAATCAAAATAAAATATTAAATCGAGTAAATCCGTTTTTAATGAAAAATATGCATCGTAGCATTTGTAGTACGTATCTGTACTTAAGTAGGGAACTTCATTTTCCGCTATTGAAGACTCACGAACAATCTCCATGATTTGTTCGTGCCCATCTTTGAATCCCTTGAAGTTATTCTCCAAATCCTCCAATAACGTCTGGACATAACCTTTAGTTTTCGCCTCTCTAGGTTTCGCGTTGAAGATTGTGGCTACACGTTCGATGTGTTGAAGAGTCTTCTTCTGGTCCTCAATCGCCGCAGCAATTGACTCCATTTTTCCCTTTGAATTTAGCTCGAAATTCGTCACAGGGTTTTATAATGATGATGATGCCGTAGGCTCGACGGCAAAGCTATCTTCGCGATAATAAAGAAGATGAACAGCAAGCAGCAGCACAGGCAGTAACAACAGCACAGGGATTAACGTCAGCACGGACAGATCCCGGGTTTCGGCACCAATATTATGTAGGAGATTTATCCAATTGTAGCTCTGATCCCCATGACCAGCAGCCCAATGAAACACTTTTTATTTTATATTTTGTAGATTATAAGTTAAACTTCATTTATTCAAGATCTTCGCGATCATTTTAATTTCAGTAATTTTATAAACACTTCTTTTTATTTCCAAATAATGTCTGCGGGGACGTCAGCTTCTTTTCACTTTAAAACTTTTAATATAATAATGTCACCATGTAGGTGTTTAGCAAAAACATCAACTGTGTTTATGCAGATGTTCGCTATGATGACGTTGACTGCAGCGACAAAACGATCAGTTGTTGGTCAGCGACAGCAACAGCAGAGAATGCACATTCGCACAAACATATGCATTCATATGTTAGGCAATGGTTTGTTGTTGTTGTTGTTCTCCCAACACAAGAAGGGATAACTGTTTCATCATTCGATATTTGGTAAACAAATATGAATGTGAAACAAATAGCAAAAAAGTTCAGTAACCTCAATTGGAGAGTTATTGTTTAGGTAGGGATTGCAGTGTAGGTTTTAGGGTTTTAGTTTGGGGGGAAAAAATCCCAAACACTGTTATTGAACAGCACTCTAATGAAAATGTTAATGTTTTCAGAACGTTACGGTCAGATGTTAGTACCTTCACTTTTCAAATGGTTAGTAAAACAGAAGTAGAAAACGTTTTACGACAGTTAAAATCCTCTAAAAGCCCTGGTTTTGACAACATTACAACTAGAATGTTGTCTGTAAGGCAATCAGCTGTTTCTGATTTACTAGTATGTATTTTTAATAAAGTGCTTATGGAGGGATCGTATCCGATTGTTTTAAAAATACACAAGATAATACCCATACCAAAGAAACCAAATGCAAAGTATGTTGCTGATTTTCAATTCTATCAGTGATAGATATAATATTTGAAAAGCTTCTTTTTGACCAACTTTCAAAGTATGTTAATGATAATGCAATTTTATATAAAAATCAATTTAGATTTAAGAAAGGATCGGGAACTAGGGAGGCTTTAGTCAACGCTGTGGAATATATTTGTTCTGGAATAGATGATGGTTACAAGGATGTGGCAGGTGTATTTTTTGAGGACAATAAGCTTTAAACTGTTCTGTTAAAAAAATTTAAAACGGACATAGGCTGTTATGAATTTTTGCCACAAATATCATGAAGCAACATTGCCCAGTTGCTACTACTGTAAGGTTGTAAGTCGCTTTAAGGAGCATGTTCCACGCTGCATCCCCAACGGCACACATTTGCATGTACAAAATGCGTAAATAAGTCCTATATACTGCATATAACATATATCGTGACGTGTCGGCGTACCAAATGCAGTATTCAACCAGTAAGAAAGTTTCAGTCGGGCAACCTGACATACATATACCCTCACCCTCAGTAAAACAAAAAATTTTCTATTATATTAATATTATAGCTCGATTTCTAAAGTGGGCGGAGTGGTACATTTGTACGGGAGGTCCCAGATGGGTCGTGTCTACACTTCAAGATTTTTCCTCCAAAACTTTATCCTGTTTGAACTTTACTAAATACAGAATTTGGGCACGATCCCGGGGGGTGTATTTATATTATTACTCCATCTCTAAAGTGGACGGAAAGGTACATTTGTATGGGAGGCCATAAGGGGCGTTTCTAAACTTCCAATATTTTTTCCAAAACTTTATCCTGTTATAACTTAAGAAAATACATATTTTGGGCACGATCGTGTCTAGGATATTGATATTATAGCTCCATCTCTAAAGAGGGCGGAGTGGTACATTTGTATGGGAGGTACCAGAAGGGGCATGTCTAGACTTTCAGATTTTTTCTCCAAAACTTTATCTTGCTTGAACTTTACTAAATACAGAATTTGGGCACGATCGCGTTAGTTCTATTAATAATATTAATCGATTTCTAAAGTGGGCGATACCAGATGTGTATGGGAGGTACCAGATGGGGCGTGGCTAGACTTCCAGTTTTTTTTTCTCAAAAACTGTATCCTGCTATAGCTTTACTAAAATAAAGAATTTGGGTACGATCGCCTTGGATTTATTGATATTACTACTCCATATCTAAAGTGGTCGGAAAGGTACATTTGTATGGGAGGTACCAGAAGGGGCGTGGCTAGATTTCCAATATTTTTTCTAAACTTTATCCTGTTATAACATAACTAAATGCATAATTTGGGTACGATCGTGTTGAGTGTATTGATATTATAACTCCATCTCTAAAATGGGCGGGGTTTTACATTTGTATGGGAGGTACCAGAAGGGAAATATTAACTCGTGCAAAATTTCAAAGCATTTGGTAGCGTCTTTCGAAAGTTATCGTGCGAACCAGCCGGACAGCTAGACAGACAGACGGACAGACATACAGACGGACATGGCGCAAACGACTTAAAAAGTCGTGAATCGAATTTGGTTCAAAGAAACCTAGGGTCTAAAGTGACTCCTTCTATGTGTTACACTTTTGGGTCGTATCAAATGATATATACCCTCATCCCTAAGGGTGATGGTATAACAAGATTGAATTGAGTATTATTATTTGGCCCCGGTCCTATTTATGTTTCTACAATAGCTGCTAACATATACGTTGTTCGCTTTATTTTTTCCATGTTTAATTTCATTTTGTTCCTCCATTCTTATGCAAAAGTTTGGCATTTGGTCAAATATCCCACACACACTATTACTCTTCACAATCTAACTCTCTAACAAATATCCCCTTGCTCTACCATTGTTTAGAGTGTGAAAAAAGCATTGACCATGCAAATTCACTGTGTTCACACTAATGTACAAATTTAATTCATTAAAAATCCATCACAGTCCTCGTACATATAGTACATATGTATGCATTTATTGGTTTTTGTCCAATCAAACAATCAATTTAATTTGATGTGTGAAATTCATTTTGTTAATTGCATTTGGACAGCCATTGAAACTACTCGTACTCGCATAGAGGCGGTGTTCGATTATGCGGCTGATTATTTTCATTAGTTTTCTATGTTGATGTTTCAACAATTGCCGACGCCGCTGCCAATTCGTGTGAATAGGTATTTAGTCACAAAACTGAATGTTTTCAGTGGTTCTGGGATTGGACAAAGGAATACAAATACAAATGCAATGCAATCGGATTAAATAGTCGCATCAGCATTCAAGTGGAGAGGGAATAATTCAATTTTAATTAAATTGGTTGTTTAGGTGACAAGGAGTTTTTGCCTATCACCTTAAATGTTGTGAATAATATGATGAGATTCAGGTTGAAAGCTACACATGTCATTCGGTGGCATTTCGCAATTATATGGCGGTACATAATACATTCATGATACTTATTAGTATGTAAATGGAAACGTGACAATTGTGTTAGAAATAATAAATTTTGTCAAATCGTTTAATTTGTTTGGAAAGTACCAGAATTGAAATGTCGTTGTGTCGATTTCATTAGCACACTCGCCGGCTCTGTCGGTTTAAGTTACAATGGTAATAACTGCCAATGTGTTAAAACTATTGATACGTGTTGTATCCATCTGCTCATCGTGCACTGACAGTAATATATCCATACAATACAATACTTGATCCATATCCAAACTCTTTTATTTCAACATTTGAAAAATTTCGTTACCTACTATGCAAGGTTGTGTATGTGCCACTGCAAAGTTTGATTGATAAAGCAAACGTTATTCCAAGTGCCATCATTTCAATCTGTGTAAACGCTTTAACGAAAGAAAAAACCCCATTACAAAACTAATTTGAGCGATTTAAAAACTTAAAACTTTCGTAAAACTTTGGCAAACACGGATGAAGGTCTTTAATCATACGGCAAAAAAAGTAGCAACTGACGCTAGACTATCCGTGCTTAATCTGTGTATTATGTTTGCTGCATAACAGCTAAGCCTCTTGTTACGTGTTCCCCTTTTTCGTAGCCTTGTCCTGGTTAGATTACCCTGGCCTTGCTGTTGGCCAGTGCCTGGTGTTGCTGCTGCTATTATTAGTTTGTCCATATCTTTTTTTCCGGGCAATTTTTTTTTCCAAGTAGTTTTTATTTCCCTCTTATTGCACTGCCAACGACAGCTGTTTTAAATCGATTATGCATATTCCGTCGTTTGCCTTTTCAAAGTTTGCACCATTGCTGCTGCCGTCCTTTAGATCTAGAAATTTTTTAAGGACACTACTAAACGGAGGCGGTGGTGGTATATTGCCAGAGACAGGGACATGATTGTGTGTCTGTGAGTTTTTGGAAATTTATAACATTTCCTATTTAGTGCAGTTGTCGCTTCGGTTGGAGTTTTGCTGCTGCTGCTGCTGCTACCGTCGTGCATGAGAATAGCTCCACTTTAATGTTCAGTTTATTTTCAGTTTAACACTTTAGCCAACCAAAAATCCGCATGACAAGAAAAGTGAATTTGCTAAGAATTATTTGTTTGACGAGGAAACGCGTTAGCGTTGATGAAAAGCTGCTCTTTGCGTAATGTGTTAAGGCAACTCTCACAGCAGCAGCAGCAGGATTGCTTTATAGCTTAACTATCTTGGCAAAGTGGTGAAGAAAAACGTTAAAAAGCAGTGGAGTAATGGAATTTATATCTTCCATAGGGCTTTGATGAGAGTTGTAGATATCCACTCACAGTGGATATGGTTTGGGAATTCAGTGTTGTTTCTTGAAATTTTTTGTGAGAGCGAATAGGAATGTTTTAACTATAAATGCTTAAGAAGACATCTCTTCGACGGTGTTGCTGGTATAGGGAAGATGCGCTTGCTTTAGCAGTCAGAAGATTAAGGCTATACAACAATACCTCCGAACACGGATTCAGACTGGTTGGTTTCGAGTCGGCAAGAAAGATGGTAGTGAATGGAACCAGATTGATCACGTGTTCATCGATGGAAGGCATGTATCAATCTTTATGAAAGTGCGTATGATATGCATTGTAAATATTCAGCCGGATCACGAACTAATTGCATCAAAGGTACGGAAATAAGCTAGATATCGCAAAGCTGCATGCCACCGATATAACCAATGCCTACTCTCCCAATTATTACCCCACATTCTGAAGATCCCGACACACTTAAAAAAACGTAATTCACTTTAGACCCCATGAATGAGGTATGGGATAGCTTTTCGCGTTGTTGTAAACTAACACGCTTTCTATTTTACATTCACACCAAACGGCACCTACTTGTTTATCGACGATTGCGAACGTCACTGTTTGAGAAGCTTTTACTAGACATACCGATTGATTCGATACTATACTGCGAAGTTGCTGTCTACAACATCGATGAATCCGGCAATGAAAGAAAAATGTAGATGATTGGTGCCGGGAATCGAACCACGGACCTCCCGCATGTTAGTCACGTATTCTAGCCAATATGCCACTGCCTGTTCCGACACACAGTGGCAGGATTCTTAATCAAATTCTTAATGTCTAAGGAAATGGATTCTGCCCAGAAGGCAAAACTGAAGCCAATGGTAACCCGTCCGGTGACAGGACGATATTATGATATAATAAGGGAGACGGAACCAGTACAGAAATTTCAGTCAGTTAAACTGACTGATAAATACCATCACCCAATATAAGATATTGTTTAAGTCTTGAGTTATTGAAATTAACCGATTTGTAATTAAAACCAGTTAGAAAGTTTCAGTCGGCAACCCAACTTACATTTACCCTTACCCTCAGTAAAACAAATAATTTTATATTATATTGATATTATTACTCGATTTCTAAAGTGGGCGGAGTGGTACATTTGTATGGGAGGTACGAGAAGGGGTGTGGTTAGGCTTCCAGATTTATTCTCCATTACTTTATCCTGTTATAGCTTTACTAAATACAGAATTTGGGCACGATTCCGTTGGGTGTTACTACATCCCTAAAGTGGGCGGAAAGGTACATTTGTATGGGAGGTACCATAAGGGGCGTCGCTAGACTTCCAATTTTTTCTCCAAAATTTTTTTCTGTTATAACATAACAAAATACAGAATTTGGGCACGATCGTGTCGAGTATATTGATATTATTACCCTATTTCTAAAGTGGGCGGAGGGAGTGATACATTTGTATGGGAGGTACCAGAAGGGGCGTGTCTAGATTTCCAGATTTTTTCTCCAAAACTTTATCCTGCTTAAACTTTACCAAATACAGAATTTGGTTACGATCGCGTTAGGTCTTTTAATAATATTAATCGATTTCTAAAGTGGGCAGTACCATATGTGTATGGGAGGTACCAGATGGGGCGTGAATAGACTTCAAATTTTGTTCTCCAAAACTTAATTCTGTTATAGCTTTACTAAAAATAGAATTTGGATACGATCACGTTTAATTTATTGATATTATTTCTCCATCTCTATAGTGGGCGGAAAGGTAGAATTTTATGGGAGGTACGAGAAGGGGCGTGGCTAGGCTTTCAAAATTTTTTCCAAAACTTTATCCTGTTATACCTTTACTAAATACAGAATTTAGGGACGATCCCGTAGGGTGTATTGATATTATTACTCGATTTCTAAAGTGGGGGGAATGATGTATTTGTATGGGAGGTACCAGAAGGGGTGGGGCCATGTAGCCCATTTGCAATACCGTAAGTAGTTTTGAGAAAATAATAACTCGTGCAAAATTTCAAAACATTTGGTTGCGTCTTTTGAAAGTTATCGTGCGAACCAGCCGGACAGCCACCAGACAGACAGACAGACAGACGGACATGGCTCAAACGACTTAAAAAGTCATGAATCGAATTTGGTTCAAAGAAACCTAGTCTAAAGTCGCTTCTTCTATGTGTTACACTTTTGGGTCGTATCAAATGATATATACCCTCATCCCTAAGGGTGATGGTATAAAAAGCGTCTATGAAAGATAATAGAGTGAATAGAATAGAATGAAGAATATCGAAAAGTACAGGAATAGAGGTGAAGCCTGAAAGTTTTGCCAAAAGGTAAAAAGCAATGGTTTTGGAACAGGGACCCCCACTTGTAAGCTCAGTGATGAAAACCTGCTCATGGACATACAAAGTGTGCTGCAAATATGAAGGGCACACTCTGCTCGTTTTCAATGGCAGCATAAGTGACGAAATCACGTCAATCATCGACAACGGAGTAAACTGTCGACCACAGAGCCAAATGAGATCAGTACGGAAATTACGCGGCTTGAAAACAGTAAAGCTGCGAGAGTCGACAGAGGTTTTTAGGGCCGAAGCAATGAGCTGGCAACGTGCATGCACCAGCTTATAAACACGTTTTGGTCTACTCACAGAGCTCCGTATTCGTGGTACTACTGCGGACGGAGTACCTTTACGTGGTGCCGCCTGAAAATGTGCCTTTGACAACCGTCAAAGCACGGCTAACTATAACGAGTGAAACCTAAAACTAAGGCACGTCGGCTCAGAGTGAGTGGTTCCTTGGTCAACGTCTGATCCAAAATGGGCGGCTGTAATAAATTCCTGGCAGAAGGAGAAAACATGCGACATGGTGCGTTGGGCTTGCAACCCACCACCGCAATTGCAATATTATTATTATTGCAATGAAAAGAAGTAAGAAAATAATAAAATTGAACACCCAAAATATTGACGACCACCGCAAACGAATTAAGGACCATGATTTGAGGATATTCACCTGGAATGTTAGAACTCTGTATAGACCAGGTGCCTCCATCCTACTGGCGGAAGTCCTCGTAGAATGCAAGGCTGACATAACCGCTTTACAGGAAATTCGGTGGAAGGGACACGGGTGCTCGCGCATGAAGACGTGCGACTTCTACTATAGTGGCCATGCGGATAAGCACGAGTTTGGATGTGGATTTGTGGTTGGCAAGAGGCTGCGACACCATAAGAGTCAAAACAAAGTAATTTCGCTTAACACTTATATTTGTCCATGAAACGACAGAAGAGAAAAGCGATGAGGACAAAAACGAGATCTACGAGAGCATAGAAAATGAATATGACCGTAGCCCCCTAAAATTGGCAGGGAGACCGCATTTGAGCCTACCATCGGAAAATTCAGTCTGCACACCGAAACGTCGAACAAAGGCATCAGACTGATTGATTTCTCTGCGGCAAGAAATATGGTAGTTAGCAGCACTAGATTTGACCATAGAAATATTTATAAGGCACCATGGTTATCTCCAGATCAATAGACGAGGAATCAGATAGATCAAGTGGTAGTCGATTGAAGGCACGCGTCGAGTTTTCAGGACGTACGAGTGATCAGGGGTTCGAACATTGACTCGATCACTTCCTTACCGCAGTTAAGATACGCGCAAGGACATCGGTTGGACATCGGTAAACTGCGGACCACAGAGGTAGCGAACGCCTACTCCAACCACCTAACTCAACTGCTACGGAATGCTCCAACCCCTGATAATATTGCTTCGCAGTGGCAACATATAGCCGACTACATAGAACGGACCGTGAGAAGCGTACTTGGCTACTCAAAACCGTCTCAAGAAGATGCCTGGTACGATGATGAATGACGCAATACCATAAAAGGGACTAATGGCGAAACTACAGCTAATGGCAGCTCGAGCTGTTCGTGAACGGCACAGGGAGAGTAGACGAGAGGTAACTCCTCTTTTCAGACGGAAAAAGAAGGAGCTGACGAAGAGACAGGATCCGTGCACAGAGTTGCTCCGAAGTAGAGGGACAGCCCGAAAATTCTACCAGAGAGTTAGTGAAGATATCGAGAGAACATTTCAGAAATCTGCTGGATACGGACACCTCTCT